>LUCH01000473.1:32643-55546 GCA_013368495.1 Paragonimus heterotremus
AACAAGAAAAACCGACCGGATCCTGGACCCCTGGACCTCTGCCTCGAACCCGTGTATCAATCGCTGAAATCGCTGAGATTGCGCTTAGTGACGTCTAGGTGTCCACTAAATCTGCCAGTGCTACTCCACACATTATTATCTACATCCTGTGCTCTGCTAGCGGTTGAGGAAAGCCGGTAATGGAAGGGACATAAACACGAGCATAGGGTTTACATGATCTAGTGTGGGTACTGGCGGCCCAGTGGATGGATCTGGAGGTTCGGCGATTTACTCTGGATGTCTGGTCAAGTGGTCAACGCAATTTTTCCAACCAGGATCGCAGTTCGCTGCCTCCCAATCGCAAGTTGTAAGATCACAAATACTAACCTGAGCTTCTCATACGTTGAGGGGCTGTTCTTTTGGGTAATCACTCGTGGCGCGACGCAGTATTGTGCTGTCGACTGACAGCTGCCGGGACTCCCGAGGTTATGGGTCTACCACACGGCGGCGTCAAAGTAGCTGGATGAGTAAAGCTGGGACTCCATTTTTATGTTCGTTGGCATGACGCCCGCCACTAGCTGCTCGAGAATTTGTTGCCGGATTTCCTGTGAGCAATCTCCCTCGCGACCTCTTTCTGTCGAGCGTCACAGTTCAAGGATAAAAGACCGGACATTCTCTCAGTCGAGTTGTCTGCGAGCATGAAACTGTTGTATGTAGACTGTCGGATACAAGGAAGCATCCAGTAGACGCCAAAGTTCTGTGAACGTCCCATCAGATACGAGGGTGTCCAGGAATTTAGTATTGACAACTTCAAGGGCCTCTACTTACAGCCAGTTGACAATCGGGTTGCTATGAGTTTTGACGAGACGTTCCGGAGGTGGGTTCGTATTCGGCTTTCCAAAAGGGGATAGTGCCCTCTAGCGAACTTATCGGGACGTGGGATAAACGCTGTCGGTCCAGGTGTCGAAAGTTTTGTCGATAACCTGTCTGGATGTTTGTGAACGTCCACATGTTGTGACTGAGTGCTCCGAAATCGGATGAAATAGCAAGGTGCCGACCTTCCCAAGATTTATTTGTGACTCTCCACATTCCGAATCTTGGCAGGGTAATCAAAATGTAACGTGAAATCTGGAGGGCACACACGCTGGGTAGCTTAAGCACATTTGTCCCCCTTATTCAGCTGACTATCCGTGGACTCGGAATCTTCGTGCGCAGCGTTGATATAGCGGCCATTTCAAGTTTACTTGCACGCTCAATAGTTCTGATCGCGCGTTACAGCACAAATTTCTCGGCGGGACCCTGAACTGTTTGAAATGTCGGCTCATACATAGCCTTGTAAAAGTTGCACTAATCCAGCACACCACCTTTGGGACAAAATCTGTGAAACGAGCGAACTACTTTATTTCCTGGTGCATGCATCAAGGTTTGTGACCTGCAGCCCTTTCCTCTCGGATTACGAGTTCTTTTGCTGACAGGTTTCATAATTGTCATATTATGAACTATTTTTGCTCTGTACCGCCTGTAACATCTGCTGTGAACCTGCGCATCCGAGCATGTTTCTCACAAATATGTTACGAAGTGCACAAATGCGTTGAGAGATATATCATTATTATTATTACATCATTATTATTAATGTAATTATGCGATAAATGAGCAACCTGCAGCCGCTTGCAAAGTGACTACCTCGTGATAATCAAAACTCCGCATGGAGTTTTGGCATAAGTCTGCTTTACGGGCCGATGGTCCAGCTTGAGTTCATATTTTATAATACACAAAGATTGCTAGGTGAGTGGCGAGTGGGGTTTGAAGCCGAGCAGGTAACACAGTATGTGGACTGAAGCTGTGATGCGACTATGTAGGGTAAACGAGAGGAGTATTTCCCCCCATGATTATCTATGGAAAGATTTTTGCGCTGGCCAATGAATTGTCAATACCGACCTGTTGGCTTACCAGGGTGATCAGGTTATTACAAATGGACACACATGTGATATACGGGAGAAGTGTATATGTGAATTATCATTATTTTCATTATGGCGGCACAGGACAGAGATCGTCAAATTCGGGGGAGCGTCGGTCAAGAGTGGCTGCTGGGTAGGCAGGAATCCTTTATTCAAGTTATTTGACCTTCTTTGCGGTTCCTTTCTATCGAAACGGGCTGCCCAATCCTGAAAAAGCTTGTGAGTAAGTGGGGGTAAGTTTGTCAAATGTTGTGCTACTAGTTACCGGTATTTGCCCCTCTAACTCCATGTCTGCATCGTCTAGGAATAGGAAACCATAGCGAAGTACCCACACGACATGTAGAGAGGTATAATTCATCGTGTTAACTTCTCCGATTGACTATCAACAATTACACAGTTAGTGACTTCGTGAGCACTGCGACTTTGACTGACACTATCTTTATTATCCTCTTCCTCTTGTGATCCTGTCTAAAGTTGGTAGAAACGATAACAACGCAGTTTGTGTTGCTTCCTTGGTTACGCATCAGTTGGCTATATAAAGCAGGGAAGTAAGAACAAACTTTGTCCGTTTTTTCCTTTTTATTTCCTACCTGTCAAATACTCAGTAACTCAAAAAATGAGTGGATGGACTATTAACAATAAATTTTTAAAAATTTTTCAAAGAATATATCGCTCATTTCAGATGTACCATAACTTATAATCGCAGATAACCAATAACCATGGGTACGAAGGTGCGTATAATTTTGTGAGAATACGTCATTCCAAGAAACAAAATAGGCCAGCATATTCAACAAATCGTACGGGCTTGCGGAGCTTCCAACCTGGATGATTTTCCTGGAGATAGAAAAAGCAAGGGTTGTGGTTGCGAGTGTACGAAAAACCGCAGGGGTCCCGGGAACGGAACGCTTCAGTGCTGCTAAGGTTTATAGGCGAAGAATGCCACTTGTCGGCAGAAGATGTGTAGCCACATGTGCTGGTTCCGGCCTATCAACAGGAACCACTCTGCGTTTACCACTGCGGCCAGTGGTCTAGGGTTTCCTGCTTCTTGTAAGGATAAGATAGGGGCCAGTTTACAAGGGTTGCAATTTTTGACATAGGCCATCCATACATACAAGAAGGCAGTTCAGAGTGCACATGTGTAGCCGATGACTGTTCTCCAGGTTGTATCAGGTGAAGCTTTCGCATATGGTGCGCCAGATGAGCTATATAGCTACCGTAACCTTACGGTGCTTAAGGTGTGGGTGAGATGAGTTGACCTGGCAACCTAAGTGTGCTACCCAAAACTAGTTTCATCGCAGTAGCGTTTAAGTTCACATTAACCGTGCTCAGTAATCGTGAAAGAACCAGCGGGTGTGACTTTTCCACGGAGGGTTAACATGCGCACAAAGTGCGACTCTCAACCATCCCACTTGCTGCCTGGTGGTAAGCCGTAATTTCAATATGCTGGCATCTTAACGTCCTTGCCTGGGCCACAAAATGTCTCCCAAAGTGTGATTCACTGTCTGTGGTCGCCTGTGCTGGATAACCGAGTGATATCCCCAAACGTTTCAGGAAGGCGCTGTCTACGGTTTCTGATGGCCGGTTCGACGGTAGTATGGCTGTAGACCAAGGTGTAAGGCGCCCAACACATGTCGGCGGATGGACAGGGCTCCTTCAGGATGGTAGGAGGTCTTCTAGATCGACGTCCACGTGGTGAAAACGTGCGTCTGACAAAACATTTCATGGGGGGCTCATCGTGTTATCGTGGACTTTGGAAAGTTGGCCTTGAAGACAAGAACGTTTCCAGTTGCGGGCGTCGTGGTGTACCTTGGGCCACACGATACGTTCAGTGACATGTTCTACCGGAGAGCATGTGCCAGGATCAGGCAACCTATGCATTGTATCAAACGTTATTAGGCGGAAAGATGCAGACCCCCTTAAAATGTCAGAAATGCGTTTCCGTCTGAAGATGTCAGGGGGACGGGCTGACTTTTTAGACGAAGATGCTCGGCTTCGGGATCAGTAGCTTGCGCCGCAGCTATTATAATTTAGTTTTCTAGGGTTATGAACCCTTGGAAGGGTGTCAACGATTAAGTGTTCCGCACCTGAGACATGTAGATCATACGTTAGCTGGGAAATGTGGTTCATTTGTTTAACTTCCGTTGTGGGCTGCTGTGGTGAAAATCTACTCGATTCACCGCTTATCCAAACCCCGACACAATAGGAGTTATAACAAAGAACCGATCCAAACGTCGCGTTGAAGATACTACACCAGGATTGGACGAACAGTCTCAATGTTACGTCTTCTGTGATTTGCTTAGTTCTTTGTTCCCTATTACACCAATTAACGTTCAGTTTGTGACTTTGTATGCGCTAATACGATCAACCAGTGAGTGACTATGATTTCTTTAATACCGTTGTACATCCATAAATTCGGCCTCTTGTCTCATGAATGTGAAATGCTTACTGCAACTAGTACGAGGTCTTCTCCTTATTACTTGCGTGGGAGATTTCAATCTGAGTACGGTTTCAAGGGCTATTCGAAGTCCTTAATTCCGAGTATTACAGCTGCTTATCGGATGAGGTGTTTGAAGAGTAGGTTAGTGAGTGATGATCAGTGTAAACCGTGAAGTTCCTGCTCTCCACCAAGTGTCGGAGGCGGCAGATGCCTCAATAGATTGTTAGTAACTCTACCAAACGTGTTGTAGCCGGACACTGCAGGTTTTTCACGTTTCAAAAGGAAAGTTAAAAGTTGCTATTGCTTTTGAATGAGCTGCTCTGATACAGCATTGGCAACTGTGCCAGAAGCATCGGCTACAATTGCCAGCAGTGCGTTCGGATTAGGGCGAGCTGGGAGAACCTAGTCAGCGACTACATTCTTGAGCCCGATGGACGCAATACGTGAAGCCTTTGTGAGCCGGAATTTTTGTTCAGCACCATGGAGGATGTCGGTCGTTGCCTACGTTATATACGCGCTGTCAGGTACGAAACGTCGGTGGTAATCAACCGGACCACTAAAACGACGAAGTTGCTTGGATGAAGTCGGTTTGAAGCACACACTGTTAGTGCGAATATTCTACTTTCTGAGACCTTGTGACTCAGGAACTCTTTTGTGGTCATATCTAGCTCGTACTGGACGGAGTTTACCATGAGGCCAGGTTTGGTTAAGCGTTCCAGTAGGGTATGAAGATGCACGAGGTGTTCCTCTCGTAAGGAAATAGCAAAAACGTCGTCCGGGTCAGGGTATACAAAGTCTAAATCGCGTGTCATTTAGTGAATTAAACGTTGACCAGTTTAAACTGCGTTCTTCAGACCAAATGGCTTTTGCAGGTATTCGAAAAGACTGAAAGGAGTTTTCGCATTGGTTTTGGGTGTACCTTTGTTGGTCTGCTGATAAACAACTACCAAATCTTACTCCTGAACATGGTCCCTCCAGAGAAGCAAGCCGTAAAATCCTGCACATGCAGGACTGGGTACTTGTCATGGACGGTTGCTTTGTTGAGTCCGCGGCAATCGCCACATGCACGCCAATCACCTGACTTACTAAGGATCTTATGCAATGGAGTGACTCATGTACACTAGGAAATAGTGAACCAGCCCAAATCCGAACATCTGCCCAAATCCCAACATGGCAAATTTTGGCTTGTCAGGAGCTAGCTGGCGAGGGTGATCTGAGACGGGGAGCACATAGTGCAGATGTGGTACGTGATTCTAGAGGTCACTGCTAAGAGGTCTTTAGATGCGCGAACGAGCCATGGGAAAAAGATGAAAAGATCCCCGAATTGTATAAATTTGATGAGTTGGGTATATACGGGCGTTATGACCGCAGCAATAGAGTACGTGTCGGGCATGCTTAGCCTAGTACTGATATCCATTGAAAGACGACGTCTCGTATCGGCCAGACGGTCGAAATGCCGGGGGAAGCCGACGCCGATTATGGCGAAAGGTACCGCGGCAAGTGTAAGCACCCAGCTGAATGTCCGTCGGAGGCCCAGAGTAGGGTTTGTACACCGCTTCTCGTAGGCGGTTATAGGACAGCCCGTTGCATCATGAAGCTGTTGGTTGCAGGGCTTTGACACCTCGTATTTTGTGAGCGGAATCATGCTAATTTATGCATCAATCTCCAGCAGGACCATGTACCCTGTTTCTACATCCCATACAAAAATGGGGCGATAGGGAGAGTCAGTGTACTCAGCATTGTTTGCTGTGAAATTCGGTCACTGATTTTGCATTGCCTTGAAGATGTTCCTGTGCAGGTTCTGGTGCACATTTTGGCTCAGTTACCAAAACGCTCGTGGTACCAACAACAGTCAGTTTTTGACCGCGGTATGCGTCGACTGGGAAGTGTGTTCGGTCAACACCCTGAGGAAAGGTTTCGCAAAATTTCGTTCGAACCGTGTAACAAAACTGCGACTTCTGCTGTTGGGGCCTCAAAGTCTGTTGGACCACTTTTTTGGTAATCACGTTGCCGGGACCCTGCGTGTCTATTTTAGGAGGTATAATATTGTGCGGTGGATTCATACAACGAAGAATTGGTGTAAAACGCCGCATTACTTGATCAGCCATTTTTGCTGTTTCGACAGCAGCTTGTGAACCAGCAACAGGACCTGTGGTTTGCGCCGCTGCCTGTAAATTTTTAAGCCAGAGTTGCCGGAGGAGAGCACTGTCTGTGTGCGATTTGCCGGTCAGTAGTTGAGTTTCTGCCGGCGATGTTGTAAGGCGTCTGTTGTCCAGCTTTAGATCGTGGAAAAGTGGTTGCACTCGAATTGTTTCAGAAGGTGTCACCCGGCTAATTACTGCTTTCTTCAAGGATCGCAATATACTATACCAGTTGGTTCATTGTTACATCGGAAAGCTGCATGGTGACTTCACGCGGATTTGTCTGACTGAAAAAAATTCTCTTGTTGAAAAATCTTGCCTTTGGATGAACACATCGAGGAGAACGGTCAGTTTTCAAAAACGGAAGGACCTCTAGAGCAGTAATATCGATGAACTGGCTGGGAACTTGCTTATGTCAAATTACCAACATTGGGTGGTCGTTATACGATTATGAGCTACCAAAAACAATTTAAACGAATCAAGAAAGTTTACGAATTATGTCTTAAATGTATACACAAACAATGAAAACTGTTGTCTACGCGTAGATCAAGAAAAATTCAAAAGCTAGGCAAACATGCAAAGGAACGAAATAACCAAGACGCAAGCCCCTTTCATCTATAGCGGAACTTTCGAAAGTTACGGGTTAACAACCGTTGGACCCAGTCCAACAAAATACTATCCAGGCAGTACTCTATCGAAAACCGATCAACGAGGAAAAACGAAGTCATTGCGTTGACTCCTGTGTATTGTTATCGGCCCTATAATACAGTGTACAGAGTTCACATGTCAGGCTAACGAAGCGCGGGGCGAGTTGTGGTTTTAGCTACAAAAGAGGATAAAAACGTGGTAAGAAAAATGTAATTACCTGTATAATGACAACGTGAAATTTAAACGGGTAAAAACAACTAGGTAGACTCATCCGTCAAGTTCGACCACATAGAGGTGAGCGCCGATAATGAAACGTCAGTAAAACCGACCTACTCGAAATGCGGCGAAATTCGGGCTGATTCATCACGGGTAACTACAAATTTGGTTCAAATTTTCTCAGTCACATTTCGCTTGGGCTTTTGCTTTATTGGTACTTTGTGCACCAAAAAAGTACAGACGATTGCTGTCATTCGTTACGTACCCAATTATTTTTGTTACATAGCACCTTGAACTGTTTTATTTATTTTATATTTGGTGTCTTGAGCATCGTAGTTTTCTTCACTGATTAACGCATCCATTTAGTCGATTATCACCTGAGCAGATACTTGCTTGGCTTTACTACTTCCGTCCGTGTTGCCTATCGCTCTTTATAACGTCAACACTTGTCGCTGTTATTCACAAACCATAAAACAATAACACGCAAAAGATCCAGCAGCATAGGTGGATTGGACCTATCGTGTGTTTGTGGCAGATTCGGCGGTCGCAAAACTGTTCAGAACGATATGCAGCTCCAGGCGTGACTACACTGGTACCCATTTAAGTGCGCCTGCCTCGAAGAGGATCAGTACACTCTGCTCGCTTGTTGAAAAATCATTTATCTGCATCATCTGCCATTTTTGCGAAAGCTATATTTCGTCCGGGGTCGTATCCGTCCACTGCAGGTTGCCCTCAGTGAGTGGGAACAAGACACGTCTAAATGTAGTAGCAAAACGCCTACAAGTGGCAGTGCGCAGCCTGTAGCCACAGTTGAAGGAGCTCTGGTTGAAACACAAGCTTCGTCGGGTGGGAAGTGAGAATTGAGCTCACTGAACGAATCGATTGCGCTCTCCCCTCCAGGTGTGACGGTTGCTTGTAAGGTAGTGGCTTTGTCCGTAGCTCATACTGACGAGCCTGCAACAAACTTGAGAGAAAACGCACTCCGAGAGAGTAGGCTCGTTTTGTGGAGACGATTTCTGACCACATCCTCTCCAGATGAACAAGCCAGAGCGGTGTTAAGCAACTCGTCTTCTTCATGTTCAACAAACTTGATTTCTGCCAGCAAACCCTATTTCAAAGCTGCCAAGATGTAGCTCGAACTTCGTGTCACGTTACCCGCGATGATTAGTACGGGGATAATACTGGACAAAACAGTTCAGCTAAAGAGAAGTCATGTTAACCTAAGGAAAGTCGCACTGGATCGTTCATTGCAGAAGCAGGTGAAGTGCTCCCAGCATGTTGGAGCAAGGTAACATATCAAGGGTGACCCCAAACTGCAAGGCAGCGTAGAGGTCCCCATTCCCATTCTCGAGAGAGGACCACTGCGTCCGAATGGATCAACCCACGTCCCACACTCACATCAAAGGTGGCTGCTCCCATCCGCTTGGACGGCCAATCGTCTTTGGAGCTGCACGGGTCTGAACGGGTAACTTCCAAAGACACTACAGAAAAACAAACTTGTTCTAAACCCCCAGCCATCCCGTCTCAAAAAGACCCATCAGAGATTATTTTTCTCCCAAGGTTTACAACCCAGTGATTCTGCTTAGATCACCTCCTGCATCTCAAAAGGCTTATACCAGACTCATTCCAGCTGCATTTTCCTCAGGTATATTGCGGTCATTTCGTCCTGAGTTCTCTTTCAACCTGAAATTCCAGCCAGATTTTTGGAGGTGTACGAATGCAAGCCATTCTGCAATAATTCCGGAAGCTACCACGGTCAAAAACCGTCGATATTGAGATGACAGAAATGGACGAAGCGCCCCACAGAGACTCTCGCACATACTCAGGCTGTGATGAGATGGCCGCTGTCCTCCAGGAAGGTCCACGAAACTGACACCGTCTACACACCCACTTCGCTACTAGTACTGCTTTCCTAAGCTATTCCTCATGCTCTGCTGCCTCTTATGTACCTAACCAAGTGGGGAGATAACCTTCAACTGCACGAACACTAACTGTCTCAGCTTCCTAAACGAACTACCAGAAATCAGACAGCTGGTCCACGAAACTTGCCCCCAATATTCTTGCTTTAACAGGTACCTGGCTTTACTCAAATATCAGTGATAACGAACTGAATGTTCCATTGTATACACTGCATCAAACGGACTCTTCTCACAGACGCATGGGTGGCTGTGCTGTCTATCAAAACCAGAAGCTCCCGACGTTAACTGTCACCAGGGAATTCATGTTGTCAGGGAAATGCGGTGCATTTTGGTTTGAACTCTAGCCTCGTAAACGTGGTACTCTCCTTTTCGGTGTTACTTGTCGATTGCCGTCGCTCAGCAAATCTGACAAAGAGGCCATTCTTGCCATCCTAGGTGGTCTCTCGTTTACACAGCGACTCTCCCATCCTTTCACTATCAGTGACCTCAACGCACCCAAACTCAATTGGGTAGCTGCTTCCCATGAGGATTTTGACCTCAGGTTTTAGAAATCCATGGCCTATGAGAAAGCCTGGACCCAACACCATCCAGGACAGTTTCACACTTACTTTTCTGGTTATCACAGATGAAGCTGACCTGATAGATAAAGTGGTCATCAAACCACCGCTGTGGCATTGTGAACACGTTTTACTAGCTTTTGGTTTTATGTTACCAGTTAGAAAATACCGCAGCAAAGGCTTCATTCTGAAGTTTCCAGAAAGCAGACTTCGACGTACTAAAGGAATTCTTGAGTACAATCAGTTTGCGAGGATCAGATGTCCCATCGGCTCCATGAATGGCAGCTTCAAAAGAGATGTAGGTTGAGTTCACCAAACCGTCTGGTTTAGTGGACTCAAACTACATTTCTCTTGAAGCTGCCATTCACGGAGCTGATGAGGCATCTGTTCCTCGCAAACTATTGAAGTTCTCTCGCTCACGGCTTCCGCAGAACATACGTCGTCTTCTTGGACTACGTTTTCGTCGATTCTTTAAGCAGAGGTTTAGGGGCAAGTCGGACTACCCAGAAGACTTTCGATCTGTACGAAAAAAGCGCATTCGGGAGATCTGTCAACGCACTCAAAAGGTACAGTCAAACATCCTAGTGGTAGTTCACGATAATAAGAATTTTCTATTCAAGTACGTGTCGCCAGAGAAAAACTAAGTCCTCCGCGCTTTCTGCACGATCTCCCGACTGGTAAACCTCCTCCAGCCCACAGGTGGTTGCTGAGGTGTTCAGAAAATACTATTCGGCAGTTTACAGTTTGGCTCCGGCAAACTGGCATCCGTCTCTCCCAGGGAGAAATTTTCAGCACCCACTCCTAACAGTTGACTTCACCGTACTTGGCGTTCAGAAACTCTCACTCAAGGTCAAAACTCTTAGTGCAATAGGACCAGACGGGTTCCACATTCAGATACTCATATAAGCGGCCCTTGGTTTGGCGGCGTCCCTCTGTAATGTGTTCAAGCAGACACTTCGGACCAGCACCCTTCCGGAGGCAAGAGAGAGGCTATCGTCACCTTTAAATCTGAGGCAGGAGATCGTCACCTCCCTGCTATTTATTGGCCGGTCACCCTCACCAGCATCCCATGCAAGATACTGCAGAATTTGTTAAAACGCGCCTTCCTTAAACATTTCTTCTCAAGTATCTCCCTACTCCATCGGGCACGACATTCTTCCCGACCGATCATGCATGATCAATATGCCAGTCCACATAGATAGCCCGGCAGATGCCATAGACAATGGACACACTTCGGATGCTGTCCTCTCTGCCCTTGCCAGAGTCCTTGACCGTGTACCACACGGCCCCAGTATACATAAACTAGGAGCTTACGGCCTCCAAGGAGAGGTTCTTTGCTGGATTGTATCCCTTCTAGGTAACAGGACGTTCAGAATAAAAACCGGATCGGACCTTTTATCGCTCTCCCAGATCTCTGCTGGAATTCTGCAAGGGTGCGTATTCGGTTTGATGTTGTTTTTAATATACACTAATGACCTTCTCGGCCTTACTCCTAGCAACGCCCCCCTTACGGTGATGATTTGAAAATATGGAATGCTTTTGGCCCTAGGGCATTGCAGATCTTGACCGTATTAATTGCAGGGCGGATGAATGCAGTCCCCCTTTAAGCAACAGTGGGTGTGCATATATGTCGCTCTGAGGTAACTTCGGGAGCCTGTTCAGGATAAATGGTGCACAAAGTGTAACAGATATCGTGAAAGTTGACTTGAAAAAGACCTAAAGATTTGGCTGACGACAGGTTTGTTTACTTATCGCTGCATATGGCTCATAAAAATGGATTTGGGACTCTTGGGTTGATTAGGCGAACCCTTCCCCATATGGATAGGTGTGACTTTCAATCGTTTTACGGAGTTCACAAAAGACCACTGCTTGGGTATGTTAACCAAGCCGGATACGCCAGCGTGTATGAAGTTATAGACACCACTGAGCGTTTCCAGCGAGTAGCTATCAAAATGCCCACTGGCTTGAGGTATTTGCCCCCAAAGCCTGCTCTTGAAATGCTTGATCTTTATCGACTTGAGTTTAGAAGATTCCGCAATGACCTAATCCTTACACAGTTCTTCTTCAGCGCAGGAATCATCCAACAATTTTTTACCCCACTAGCTGATAACGGTCGAAGAGGTCGCAACAAGAAGCCCTATAAGTTTCGACCCCGAACCTTCTTTAGACAACAGTGCTTCTCTTACAGTGTTATCAACCGTTGGAGCGACCTTTCATTAGAATTTACCATCTGCCCTTCTAGGGGCAGTTTCGAAATGTTATTATATTCCCACTTACTCAAGAAGTTGTCAGGTTAGTAGTTTACTCTGTTCTGGGTAATCTCTGTAGCCCTCAAGAGCGGTGTTACACCCTGTTTACAAAAACTGCCCATCAAGTCAATGAAAACCGCCGACATCGAAACAGACGAACTTGGGCCTCCAACCTTAAACCCGTGAACAAATCGCTTAAATCATTAAAATCCGCGTTCGCTGATTGTCGTCCCCAATTTTTGCAGCTCACTGTTCATGGGTGTAAAGAAAATTGGGTACTTCTTGACAAATGCCATTAGTCCTATCTTATGACCAAAATTGACAACGGAATATTTTAAATTTACCATGATATGGCTGCTATGAATGGATTATAAGTTAAACGAAATCACCTTTGGTTAACTACAACGGATTAAGTGATGCGTTCTGCGCTACGAGTCAACAAAAGAAGAAAGAATATACGATGAGTCATATTTTGTGCCCGATAATTCAAGGTCTGCCAAAAATCAATCTACGGCCAAGGTTCTGGACTTGATATACCGGCTATTGAAACGTTCGCTAACGATTCAAGGTCCACAACGAGTTACGCGTAATCTGTTAATCCAAAAATGCCTTTCTCAATATCCAACGGCAGAGAAGACAATCTGTCCTCGAAACGGTTAATGAGAAGGCGCTCGTGAAAACTGGATTTAATACGGTACTAAGTAAATCAGTTTGCATGAAAATTAAATATCTCACCTCGAATGTGAAAAATCCTCAAAAGTTAAACGGAGAATGTGCAGTACAACAAATCTGACAACTAGGTACCGCTCAGTAATGGGGGACGATATAACGGAACTGAGTTCACTCAAACAAATGGTCATTGGTTGGGTCGCAGCAAAATGAATGTTTGCGCATCAATGAACGGTATGAATTATAAGCTACTCAAGAAAGAATATGGAAGAAGAATGTCTTATTTCGACATTTGGAAATGTACCGGGGTCAGATTGAATTAGAACAAAAGAAATGACTATAGCAGCCGGTGTAAGAATAAAAATGGTTGATACTCTATACTCTTAGAAAAATAATGAAAGATAGGACCTCCCTTCAAGAGTGATCAAACAGGGGACAGCAATCTCAAAATGATGCAACAGACCTTAGCAAATCAACACCGGCCTATTCAATGAGTCCCATTGGCGATGGGGTCAGCGGCTGTAGAGTGTTCATAGGCTGACGTGGTACTCCCTGGCTTCTTATTGGCTAGTGCGTGGTATAAATTGGAGTGTAGGTGCATTGGCCGTCAGACAGCCGGTTATCGCGCAATATGTCGGAACTGATGGACCTTAACGAAGTTTTTCGCGTCTACCTTCCGGAGGGTTTCCGTTGTAACGCCTTCGCCGAAGTTCATAAGCGGTTGCAAATGTTTCAGCCGGAGACCTGGACAAGCTACATTCGAAAAAGTTGTGTTACACGCGCTCAGTTGTTCCTGGATCCTGGGAAACAAGTCCTGGAATGTGCAATATAAAAGCAGTTCTAAATTTTTATGTGCACCGCGCAAGAAAGAGCAGGAAAACTGAATGCGTGAATCACGGGTGAGTTTGTCGTATGCTGTCCTTGTTACATGCTATTGCAGGTTTCAGGATTTTTAGTGTCCCTCCGTCATCCATATATCGTACAAGGACAGAGGCCTGTGTGTATCATACAGTAATCTGATCCACAATCGCTGAACAATTTCCGTTGGCCCGGGTGTTTCTCCAGGCAATCGTAAACTGGAAATTACTGCGGAGGAAGCGGCGTGTGTGCTGTTAGACAGTTTTCGTGGGACGTAGAAGGTATTCGATTACGCCAGGCGTGAATATGATATAGTAATGAATCGTAGCAGTGTGGGGTTGTTGATAACGAAAAAGCGATTGTGGGAACCTCCCGATGGAAGATGTTGGAGCCGTTCGAACCAATGTATTTGATAACGAATGTCGAAGGAAGACTGTTGGTATTATCATTCACGACGGAAAGGCTTCAGGAATTGTACTTGCATTATGGGACCGTAATAATGGCGGATTCAACGACGAAGTGCAACACCAGTGCGTATCATTTGTGGCACGCTGTTGTTATAGATTGCAGTGGTAAACGTAGAAGCGTATTCTACAGTTTCTTTCCGAACGAAAGTTTGTTTTGTTACAAGGTCATACTGGACAGCTTTAATCAGCTGATGCCAACAAAGGACGTTCAGATGATCGTAGTTGACAGATATCCCGCACAACTAGAATGCTTACAGGAGTATTTTCCAAATGTTAAGATTTTGCTCCGTTCATTTCATATGAAACAGAGTATGGTTGACAGGTGTAAGCAGTTGAAAAGAATCTCCTTGGAGGAAAAGAATTATCTGTCTGAGGGTATGAGTAACCCGTTGTATTGCATGACCGAACGGGAGTTCAATGGCATAGTTAGCAGTATTAGTAATCATAACGGGGAGCTCGGTGAGTATCTACAAGCTCGTCTGCCGCCTGTCCAAGAACAGTGGACCACGTATGCAAGACGTGGTACTGGTCACTACGAGAATTCAACAAATAATCGGATGAAGGCCGCAAATGGATATATTAAGGGCAATTTGTCCACAAGGTCTACATTGTTTGACTGTGTGAAAGAAACACTCAGTTGCAATGGGTATGTGAAAATGACATTCAAGAGGACGGTAACCATTCCTTTAGTAAGGGGTCATCGTTCACGATGTGTTATGGGTGCCACCGAGGCCTTCGAACAGCTAACTGCATATGCACTCAAGATAGCTGGAACAAATTGGGAGAAGGCCGTTTGCGTTTCAAAAATGCAACTAGAGGAAGTGACTTTCGTTGATAAGCACGCAGTTAGCCTGAAGGGTAGTGGGTCATGTTCGTGTTCATTCTTTCATAACTGGAAACTTCCATGCAGACACCTTGTGTGGTGCTGCCATAATGATTTGATCAAGGCAAACGATTTACTGCAAAGCAGTCGTTGGTTGTGCCCCACCTATTCCGAAAGATTGACAGTTGACGGTGCATGCTCCGGATGTTTAATTAAGCACATGGTTAAACGTAGAGCGAACAAACTGACGGAGACCAGGAACCTTACGTCAGATATATGTGAGATTGTGTGCAGCATGCCAAATGAGATGCAACACTGGACAATTAAGGTGCTCGAACAGCTTTTGGATATAGTTACATCCGGCGGAAAAGTTTCGGTGGGGTCGTCAGGTTGCTTTAACTCGGGGGTTCCTAGCCGTCCACCCACTCAACCGGGGACAAGTCAACCGTCCATGTCGGGTTCTGAATCGAAACGCAGAAAACAAAGCATGTCGCAGACATCTCCAACAGTAGACTTAGGGAAGCAACCGACCATGATGGACGACACGGAGGTTGCTAGCAGTGTCCGTGTGCGTCTTATTCGTATCGACTCCTCGTCCAATATACTACTATAAAGAGTAACTAGTGTCCGTAGTAAACGCCTTCCGCCCGTGGATGATCAACACTGTCCCGGTTGTGGTCAAGATGGCCTGGATGATAAGGGCGTATCAAATTGGGTCCAATGTGAGAAACGTTGCCGTCGGTGGCACGAAAAATGCGCAGGACGTCCTAATTATCAGGACACATAAATGTCGTTTTTGTTCATGCACTTCACGTTTAGCACTTGCCAGTTTGCTTTGCTTGCATTCGATGAAGCGTTAACCATGCAGTTTGCATTGCCATCGCTTGCCTGCATTAACCCCTCTATGGCATGCTGCGCAATGCAGCTCATGCGGTCATTCCGTTTTTTCTCCGCATATTTCGTTTCGCCGCACCCATCAGTTTCATATGTTACGTTGTAGGGTGGGCGGGGCTGCTGCAAAATTCAGCCCTACATCGAATTGCAGCGGTGGAAACAATTTCCCAGATGGGTTAATTGAATTCTGGTGTATAAACCTTCGACCTTTATATATTCCACAGTTACAAAATAAACATTTGACCTCTCTACGTGTCTCCGCCTTTTATCATCAACTAGATGTCAGTCCATTTTGTGAAATAGAAGCAAGTGTGAGAAACGGAGATGGTTGACCGGCGTGAAATGATACTTCGCTTGTGGAAGTGCCGTAACGTCCGATTTAGACATCTCCTTTTGGGCATCGAATAGATTCACTGATATAAGACAACCGGTACCTAGGTGGTTTTATACAGTTGGACGCGTGGTCCAGTTAATCAAGTACTGTATGTGTGACATAAGGTGGGGAACACCTTGTAAGTGTTCCACAGTTTTCTCACTGCAGGCAAATTATGCCCGTTACGTTGGTACTGTTGTGGTCAACAGGCAACACAGCGTCGCTCTTAGGTTTCGTTGCAAGTAACATAAACAAGTACATGCGGCGTCACAACAATAAACGTCGCACTGACGGCATTCACCAGCCGACAACAGTTAAAGGCGCTAGAGAGTTGTACGTGAGAGAACCCTCAGCACAACCGCGTAGCAGCCGCCCGAGAGGATGAATGTCGACGAAAGTTCCAGTCGACTTATAGAATATAAACACCCATTAGTTTGAACAGTGGGGCGGTCGTCCCAACGGTAGTACATGAAACGATCTTATACTAATGAGTGTAGCCTACAGTAGTAGAAGTGGTGAGGATTCATTATGCAGCCACGAGAAAACTGCGACACATTCGCCAACACACTAACTTCGGTGTTAGTAGTGTGTGGTACTTTTACATTCACAAGGAAATGTAAACAGGCACGATTCTACTTGTGAGGCGGCTATGACGTCGAACACAGTTCTTAATTTGAGGAGATTCAAGCTAATCTCTATACAAGGCTTTCAAGTCGGTCCCTTTCGAAAAACCTTCACCTTCAACCAAGAGCTCGGCAGTAGTGCATATCTTTCTTACGGCTGGTATTAAATTCCACCAGGCAATAAGCTAAAACAACAGTGGGAGCACATAATACATCCCAAGTTACAACAGCCGGACCACCGAAGGCGAAACATTACAGTAAGTGTCGCTCCGCTCCCCATAATGTTCCATCTCTCTAGCAAATGGTTTTCAAGCAAGACTTTCTTCCGTAATAAGTTACCTTCAGGATGTGCACTATTATCCTGATGGAGACTCCGCCAACGACGCAGAAAACACTTCATGTGAAACGCAGGCAGTGGAACATCATCCAGCATTATCACCACGTTCCATGTGCTACACGTTCAACATAACACGATTAAAACCAAAGAGATATCGCTGAAGCAGACATTCTCAATCCATTTTGCGGCTGCACGCAGGCAAACCTATCACCATATGAATCTGCCCAAACAGCACACAATAGCGGTAGAGCACAATCTACAAACGTCATCAGGCTTACATCCACCAAACACTTGTACAACTGACAAACGTGGTATAATTTCCATTCATTCACGCCACCCAATCTAGAAGAAACGTCATAACCAAGGAAAAAGCCGTCATTTCAAAATACCAACCCCTTTTCGAGTTTCCAGTGACCGCCAACAAAATTTTCCACTGATCACAGTCATTTTCACAACAGATGCCAGCTCTTCTGGTCTAGACGGCGTATTTCCCAAAGCTTTACGGGAAGCGGTGGAACAGCTGGCTGACCCACTTAATTTATTGCTTACGCAATCTGTCCCCCAGAGAACGGTACCCAGCAGTTGGAAGTTCGCAAGCATTACACCAGTTTCAAAAAGGGGGGTGATAAGCGAAATTGCTCCGGTGACTAAAGACCGATTGCATTGTTGTCAAGCGTCTCAAAAATCTTAGAGGCGCTTGTATACGACTCTCTCTCACACATTTAGTGAGTTTTTCCCCGACGCAAAACACAAATTTCGGTCGAACTTCAATTTTATTTCCAAATTCTGGGCTAGATGAAGGCCTGAGCCTGTTGACGTCGTGATGCTTGGCTACTTTGATCTGGAGACTGACCGGACTGCATTTTCTGTCGAGGCGGATGCTTTCGGTAGTGGTCTGAGGGTAGGGATAAAAGAGAGGTAACAAATCCAGGTTGCGCTGAACAGCGGGGGCAAATCATTTTTTGATTAGTATAACGTGGGAGAAAGGTTGTTCCGACATTTTTCTAGCTTCGTCATGAACACACCTAGGCTGGAGGCCTCCACGATCTTTGCAGTTAATTTCTTCCACGATTTGACTATCCAATTAGCGAAAAATTTAAACCTAACTGCCAATGGTGATCTTGTTTCCCTGATCATGAACCCATGTCCCCTTAAATCTCTGTCTTGACGTATCACAAACAGACATTCCAGGGGACTCGTGCCGGTGTTTGGCAATTTTGTACACGTCAGTAAGGTCTCATCTCACCCGCCGGCGTTCGAGCGAGAGTAAGTTCAACGGGCTTAGTCGGTCTTGGTAACAGACACTTCATACCTCATACCATACGTGTGGCAAGCCTTCATACTTTTTCGACAACAGCTGTGTCCTGTTTTAGACACGATGGCCACTCCTGGGAACAATACTCCAGGTGGGGTCGAACCGTGACTGAAGATGGTGGATTGAATACTGCTGCTGCTCCTCCTGCTTGTGTTGCGGCTGCAGCACACTGGGCAGTTGCAGCAAACATGTTAGTGACCTAGATACCTATATCTCTCATTTGCTGTTTTGATGCAAGTTCGACTGTCCGTCCATGTGCATCCCTTATATACTTAGGGGGTCGACTAAATAGCATTAGCAAGGACATGACTTTTGAGAAAATTCGGTGGTAAATCCCGCCTTAATGCTGATTCACAGATCTTCAGAATATCCTCCTGGAGGACGCCCGAGTCCAACGCATTTCCCACCAGCTTTATGTCATCTGCATACGGGTAACATGGACCGACCGGGTCGTCGGTCAAGTCATTTGTGTGTACCAGGAAGAGCGGAGGGGCGAGGATCGACCCTTGATATACCCCGCTTAACGAGAAACCCTTTTCTGACAGTACTCCTCTTATTCTCATTCCGCACGATCTTCCAACTAGGAACGTCTATATCCAACTGCAGACTGTAGGGGAAATTCCAACTTCTCGTAGATTCCAGCACAAAAGCCTGTGGTTGGCAGAAATGAAGGCTTTCTGGAAATCTAGGTAGCATACCTCGACCACTTCCCCTTCATCCAGCTTCTCCGTGACAGCGTCCAAGAACATCAACAGATTGGTGAGACAAAATCTACCTTTAAGAAGGCTATGTTGAGATGCTTTGAAGAATTTCTGCTCGCAGAGAAATCGACAGATTCTTTCACGTAATGCGCGTTGAAAAATTTTGCTGACTACACCAGTTTAGCTTACTGGTCTCTTATTTCGTACCTCTGAACGGTTACCGTCTTTGAAGATGAGAATTATAGCGGCTTGTTTCCAGTCCGTCACAACTACTCCTGTTTCCAATGTGAGATTGAACAGCTGGGCAAAAGGCAACGCCAGCAATTCGGCCAGAGGTTTCAGGATAGCCGAGTGGATATGGTCGGACCTTGTGGACATTGTACTGCTTAGTTGGAATATTACTCGCTCGAATTCGTGGGGCGCAATACCCTGATCCACCGTGGCGCCGCCCACCGTGTTAGGGTGAGGATCGGGTGCTTCATTGTCTGAACGATAAACACTTTGAAACTGTGCCATGAATGCGTCCGCTATGCCCTCGTCAGTCGTTATAATCTCTCCGTTATAGGAAAGTGAGGCCCCAATTTCCTTTCTTATGGAGGATCTGGACTGAGCATAACCGTAATGCCTCTTGGGGTTCTTCTCAATGTCTCGTGCTAGGTTAAGCTCATAGATAAGGTGAGCATTCCCTGACACCTTAATTGCTTCGCATCGGGCTTTTTCGTACATCATGAAGTTTTTGAACCCCGTTTGTTGAATATATGCCTTCCAGGCCATATACTTGCGTTGGAAAGCTCTCTTGACCCTAGGAAGAACCCATGGCTTCCGACTCCTTCCTCCGACTTGTTTCTGAGGGACGTTCCTCTCTGTAAGGGCCCGGAGGTAGTCAACGTAGTTTTCCCACAAACTATCGACGTTTTCTACATGGACCGTTGTGGTCCAGGTCATTTTATCAGCTTATAATATCAGTTTATTATGGTCGATTCGGTGAATAAGTTGCACTATGTGTGCCTGTTCTACCAAAAGGGAACACTGGAACGAGAAGCATGTCCTCATATGATCGCTCTTTCCGAGCGGTGCCGCAGTCAACATGTTGGCGACATCAGTGCTATGGCATTGAAATCCCCCAAAACGAGAATGAGATAGCCTGTTTAGGAAACCGACTTGAGCGATTTCAGCAGTGCTTCGTTTCTTCTGGTTGCTCACTCGGACTTCGATAAACCCCGAAGACTATCAATGGGGGGTTGACATGGAGAAGGCTGACGCGGTTTGGATGCTCCCGCAGCCGCAGTTATAGTTCACGGGTGACTGTCTTATAGAACTTCTGATCAGCAATAGGCAACCGTATCCAACGGCATTGCGACGATCATTGCGATACCACTGGAATCAACGGGCACAATCCCCAAAATCTATTTCTCCCTTGAGCCATGTTTCTGGGGGCAGGCAAATATCTACGGAGTGGATCGCAGTTTTCAGCTCGTCTTTCTCAGTAAGTAGGCTGCATACATTGGCCAGCGTTCATTTCAGCTCCGGTGATCTGGCCTTCTGCCTGCTCCGTGGTTTCGTGGCATCTAATCCCTCGGAGGAAATCTTTGAGGGATAAGCTCATTTTTTTGGATATGAGGATGTGATCCGGACCGATGTAAACCATTTTCATCATCGGTGATTGGCTCTCCTAAGCTGTTACATCGTCGTCTCGCTTCCTTGGAGTTGTGATTTTTTCCCCTGACCTGACTTATACCAAGACGCTCGCTTTTGATTTCTGGTGCAACCGACATCGTCGTATACGAGTCAGATTTGTGATGCATGGCTGTATTTCCAGCAACGTTTATGCCTGGCTTTCTCTGAGCTATCGTGTCAACTTTAGTAATTACAAGATCTCGAATGTTGCGACCTCGAAATTCCACCGGGAGTGGTCTGGGACGGTTTGTTTGTGTATTAGGTGCCGTCCACTTACCGAGTCCATGCGATCGGCGCCACTTCGTTGATGCGGGTAGCTCAGCGCTTCGCAGAACGCTTAGAATTAGTTGTCCTTCCAAAGATCTTCTATGTTTAGGATGCTGTATTACTGGTTCCGGAGCGTGAATAATTATATTTCTATCCCTTTTTAGGCTGGACTCATAGGAACTTTGCAACTGTTTAACTGCACCAATATGCTTTTGTAGAGTGACCGTAACGTTACGCAGATGTGGGTCGTGTTGCACTGCCCGTGTAAGCACCGCATCGACATTGGTCGGGCTTAGGTGCAAGCGATCGCTTGGGGGCATCCTGCGATCTTCCTTCATATGCCCTTTGGGCGCGAAACTTGTTGCCCTCCAAGGTCTATAAACCTTACTTGTAGGTGCATTTTGCGACATTTGGCCAGTCTCATTGACCATTCGGAGTTTCTGGGACACAAATATGTGGTTGTGAGGGCGTATCAATGTTGATGTAAGTTGCGGTGAGTGTACAAGTGGGCTACATCCCAGTGTGGGGACAGCGAGCTATTTGCAATAAACCGTCGGCTTGCGCACGCCATTTCTCGAGGTTTAGATTTGATTAGTCTGTAATGGACAAGTGGCTGTGCGCTAGACCCTCATCCACCAACAACTTAACACGCCTTTCCTGAAGAGCAATCGTAAAGTAGTCCCCACAGGCATCGAACTAGAGAACGCAGCGTAGTTTGCAAAACAACCGTATATTTCCGACAGTGTTTGGAAAGATGATAACTAGTTAACTGTAGCCCAGTCTGGGGCCAACGGCAGCAACCAATAGGAAGCGGAAAAGAAGCGCGAGTTGGGCTACAGCCCACTCGGCGGCGCTCAAAAGTGCGCCAAGCGAAAAGTGCTGTGAAACCTCCGAGTGTGTTAAACAACGCCCGAATAGATTCGGGTGAGACGACCATGAAGAATGAAATAACAGATGAGTCGTTAAGAAAGGAGCAAACATTCACTGTGCGCAATTAGTTGTACGACTGAGCTCGTATCAGGCCTTCTATTTCAGGCGTACACAGAAACGTACGCACAGAACAAACAAGCAGGAAAACGCGGGTGCAGCCTGGATCCCTGGAGAAGCCACACGATCGCCGGTCCCTATAAGTCACTGTTTTTGCGGGCGCAGATTCCCGAGGTTGGTTGGTGGTTTGGTTTAGAAGCCGGGTACTGGAATTTGTGTTGTATGAGGCACCTGTTACGGATTTTGTTCTGTCTGAATGACTAAACCCCTTTCTTCCTCTGTTCTTGCATTCTACATAGACCCTGCACAGATCAGATTGATTGCCATGCAGTTTATATAGTTCTGTGCTTATGTATGCACACGATCGATGACACTATCTATCGCATACGTCACATTGAATTTCGGCCGCTACCTTTTTGCCACACTGTTTGTTGAGGCAAGGATGAGAGACTCGGGGTAGAATTTTCTGGCTTATATAACATAACTTAAGACCAATAAATGCAAACCAACTTGCGACCAACATTAATTCGCTTTAAAGATGCTCACAAGCTTTAATAATCAAATGTGAGACACTCATCAGCCAATGATAGCAAAACGGAAGAAGCAACTTACTTTAAATTTGAATTGCGCGCGCCCACAATGAAGTTCAAAGAATTCAGTTTTGTTCGGTTCAGATCACATGACTTGAGGCTAGTAGCCGGCTGATGTCCAGTTTCTCGCACCAGCTCACTTATGAGCGGTTTCTTTTCATAACCGGAAAAATATTTCGAGGAGGACCTTCGCGCGTTTCACATCGTTCGAAATAGGT
>LUCH01000473.1:67860-85932 GCA_013368495.1 Paragonimus heterotremus
AGTGGACTGATTGCGTGAGCAATGTGGCCGTTCGCCGGCGCGTATTTCGGAACACTCGGGATGCGTGATCTTTTGGTCAACTAATCACGGTACACAGCTTGCGATGGTTAGGTCACGTACTCTGTATGCCAGCTGAGCGTTTACCGTAGTGGATAAAACCGCGTGGTGGTCAAGCAGCAACGTGGTCACGAAATATGAAGACTCTGACTGTTTCATTGAGCTGAGTGGGTAGATGTCGCCTGCCTGGCTGTGATCCTCGTGATCACCCAAACCGCTGGTTAGAGACGTTATCCGAGATGGCGATGTTTCACAGTCAATGGCTTACCTGTATCCATACCATTCCTAGTTCTTCCGCTTAGTCTT
Source organism: Paragonimus heterotremus (assembly GCA_013368495.1). Classification (NCBI taxonomy): domain Eukaryota; kingdom Metazoa; phylum Platyhelminthes; class Trematoda; order Plagiorchiida; family Troglotrematidae; genus Paragonimus; species Paragonimus heterotremus. Next base: position 68,224 of record LUCH01000473.1, read on the forward strand.
CCTTTATTAATTTTCAACCTTTTTAGTAACGTTTTCTTCTAGGATATTCCCCGTCACTGTTGAGGTGAGCGGCGAACTGAGCCACAGTACCTTTTGGTCAGGCTCATGGCTGTTATGGTGATGATGATGAATCTTGAAGTAGCATTGTGCAGTTTGGAAATGCATTGTAGAGTGAGCATACAGTGGTCTCAAAAGGTTCACGTGTTTCCCTGGTATTCCCTTACGAAGAGAGCAGTTCCAGAGAACATTACCAGCAACTGAATTGAAACCAGCCTTTAGGTCTGAAAATACTACAGCCGTCGGCTGCCTGTAAGAGTGCCGATGCTCCAGTTTCGTTGGCTTGTGGAAAATGTGATCAACTCACTCTTGATCGGATCGGAATCCTGCCTGGTCCTGGCGTATCCTACTTTTTCTGGCTTCCTGAGCCGACATAATGTTATACCAGTTATTTGGAAGCAACAGACACCAAACTGATGCCTCTGTGATTGTCACAAAGACTTTGGACTTTCTTTTTGAGAACGGGAACTACTGTTGGCATCAATCACAAGGTGCATCTTTAGTTCTGCAAATCGTCTGGAGGAGTTTCGTCAGTTTTGATATCAACTTCTCCTCACCATCCATGAAAAGAGAAGGGGGATGAGATCTGGTCCAGAATCTTGTTGTGCACTAATACCCTAAGCTCCAGGGCTACTTCCGCTTTCGATGGAGGGCCGTTTGTAACGCAATAACCGACCATTCGGTTCCTATCGTTCAAATGGTCTGGTTGAGGCCAGCTGAACTCTTCCTTGAAATGTTCAGTCTACCTGTCAGATCGGCTTGATTGGCTGGTAATAAGTGAACCCTCTTTTTCACGTATGGTCTCACATACACTGACTCGACGGTCAGCACAACTACTGGTCAGGAGAAAGTACTTTCTGCTGTTCCCAGATAAAAAGGCTCTTTCCATCTCTTTTGACTGTCCGATCAAGTGGTGGTCACGGTGTTTGCGCAAGCTTTTGGTCATCTCGCGTTTAAGTCCTCGACGATCGTCATCATATTCAGAACTAGGTTGGGCCGAATGACGTTTGTTCATGAGGTTTGTCGTCGTGACAAAAATCCAATTCTGTCGCAGCTGCACATTTCCTTTGGATCACACCTCCTCACAGCTTGCTTTCATACTTGCTGCGATTTGTTCCCAGTGTGCGTTAGGATTTCTCGCTTGGTGCAAACTGAGCAACTCGTTCACCAATGCTTCCCGATAAGCCTTCTTTAAACTCTTTACGCTCGAAATCCAGTAACTTATCTTGTTTTTACAAGCCTATGATTCAGCACAAATGACAAAATCGAACGGATACACACAATATCATGATCTGAGTACAGTTGGTTGCTTCAACAGAGTGGCGCCACCTGCAACTGATTGCTGTGTGAGCGATGTGTGTTCATGACTGAGAAGCACACGGAAGTCTGCATGTGACACAATGCCTCTTTCTGTGTTGAAATGCGATGCATGAAATATAGAGACCGTGAGAGGCGCACAAATGCAACAGTCTGCCGCCATTGTCAGTGCGTTATGCCCGAACATTAAACACTTCTCAGCCGCCCGTCCTTTGGGAATAGGCGACCAGACCGAGCATTAAAAATCGTCCGCTAGTATGGTGATGTCATTGTTTACTCTGCTTGGTTTTGTCGACGAGGACGTTGAAGAACCCATTTTCGGGGACATCCGAACAACCGTCCATTGGGACGTACGTCCATATTACGATTACATAACGCTTTTCTGATTCTCGTTGACAGACGTTAGTCGATGTGTTTAGTCCGACAGCACATAAGTGACTGTTCACTGGGATTCAGTCAAACAAACGTCGCTCTGTTCTGGAGCTCAGTGCTATTCCCACTCCAGCTTGACCACAAGATTCAGTTTCGGCGTCACCAAAGACCCTGAGAGAGAAGCGCCTGGCTCGACAGTTATCTAGAAATGAGCTTAAGTGAATAATGATGTTAAAATCGTAGACTTTCGTCTCCGACACACAGCACACATTAAGCTCTAGACTCGGATGTAGAAGTTGATGGTATTCTTCGTTACATTTACCGCCAGGCTTCTCTTTTGTTGAGATGATAAACGTCCACGTCATAAGTGCCCTGCCAGATATGTTACGTGCTCCGGATGTTATAAAAACGCTATTTCCATAAAGTACTGTCATCCGGACGTCCCAAGAAGTATGTTGCTTCCTGTAGCCATCCCTCGACTTCTTCTGCTACGACGACCGCTGATCCCTTGTGCCTTTCTGAATCTGCTATTTCTGTAAATGTGAACGGAGCTGACTGTATGTCCCTGATAGATATTGGCGATTCAGAGAGCTATGCCTCAGTGTTGTTCGAGGAAATAGATGGAGCTACAATTGTCGTCCCCAGATATCGGTGGCCTCCAGCTCATTATCCAGTGATACCCGAGGACATTTTTTCGTCTCCTGTACGCATCGAGAATCAGATCGTCATCTAATCATGCTGTCATTACTTCCCAATGTATATGCAGATGTTCTTTTGGGGCATGACTTCTTTGGGTTCCGTAAAGAGATCAGCATTCCGTTCGATAGTATTGCACCATCATCCGTCTCATCTACCCTATCGCCGGCACGACTTGAATCACGGTCACTTTTCTATACTCTTTCAAAAGGCCACAAGCCTACTGCGACTAAATCCCGATGTCAGTCTTGGGAACGAGAAGTTCACACGCGAGAAAATATACCAACTCCGTTATGGGGCCCTCGTGCCATCGAACTCACTGTGGCACTCTCAGGTTTTAGTTGTCTCCAAGTACAGACATTAACGAATGTGGACTACAGGCAAACTGTAAATGAGTTCACTCTCCATGACTCATCCTTTTCCCAAGGTAAATGAACTGATTGAGAAGTTAGCAAAGTACGATAAGTTTAGTACCCTAGATTTGAAGAGCGCGTATCGTCAACCCCCCCACCCCCAGAGAAAGCTAAATGTCTTTCACAGCGTCTGTGGATTTCGATCACCTGTACCAGTTCTGCCATATACCTTTCGTTTTAATCGACCACCTCATCGCTTTGGGGAAACTCGAAAATATTTTCGTTTACGTAGACATAGCAAGACGTTTGAAACATTGAGTTCCCTTTAACCATTTCATCAGAGCAGAAAGAAGACATGTTGCGATGTGTTAACATTTCACTTACTCTCATCAGTCGCAAACTTAAAACATGCCAGTTATATACATCATACAAATGAAGACAAACAGGAGACTAGATACGCCTACAAGCACACCAATTATTATGTGATCACGACCATGGCAACCCGATAGGTTGTCTCAACCACTTTTTGTGCACACAGCGTCGGCTGGTAAGTTCGGATAAGCATCGCTTCACAGAAAGCTAACAACTTCGGGTTTTGATTGCACAAAGGTATCTTAAATAAGTTCACTGGGTCAACTTGGTGACCTGTTGTCATGAGGTGTTTGGCAATCAGTGAGGTTGGATTTCGAGCCGTCAGTGCACCAAGTTGAGAATGACGCGTCATCTGTTGTTTCAACCACTTCGGGATGTGTTCGACGACTCGCTGTGATAGTTGTTGATCTGTTCTGCCTATATAAAGGTTGCTGCAACTGCGACTGATGAGAGTAAATGAAATGTTAACATATCGCAACATATGTCTTCTTTCTACTCTGATGATAACAAGATGTACAGGAAGCCCGGCTGAACATGACCTTAATCTAAAACGTTTCCTAAAAGTGGTTGATAGCTGCGGACTCACTTTCAGTGAACCCAGAAGCATCATTGCATCAAAGAGGATTCAACTCAAATTCAGTTCAAGTATCAAAGGTTAGTACGCGTCCCGGCTCCGGTCGTCCGAAGCCTTTATATGAGCTGCATCCGCCGATAGACATCAGGTGCCAACAAAGAATCGTCGAATCATTCGCTCAGTACTCACTTTGGGTTTCCAAATTTTCCGATAAAATGTTTCCTTTGGTGCACAGCAAGACTTTCTCAATTCCCTTACGTCCAAGGACTTAAAAAGGGGAACCTGCTTAATTGGTTTTGACGACAGTTTACCCTGGCGTCCCACAGGTGATCGAAATTGATGCGTCCGACGTCTCGATCGCCGCCATTTTAAATTACATTGGCCGGCCCGTATCGTTTATCTCTAGAACGCTAATAGCCAGTGACAGATATCACTCTCCCGTAGTTGAAAAAGCTTACCTAATTGTCGAGGCCACTCGCAACGGAGGCTAATTCCTCGTCAGCAACCATCTTAAATTGATCACGGATCAACACCCGGTCGCATTCATCTTCAGCATTCGACTCAAAGGAAGATTCAGAGGCGGAAAACGGAACTGTCGTCCCACAGTTTTGATGTCATTTACAGATCAGAAAGACACGATCCAGCCGCAGACACGCTCTCTCGCAGTTGCTGTGGGACCCTGCTTGCAACTAACCTAAAACAAATTCGTGAATCTTTTTGTCATCTTGGAGTCTCTCTCATGGTACGCTTTATCCATTCCAAGGATATACCCTTTTCCTTCGAAGGATTGAGGAGTGTAACCTCAAGATGCCAAGTATAATCTAAAGTGAAACCCAAATTTTTCTCCGGTTCAGATGCCAAATTGATTAAAGCTACCTGGCCTTTTGAGCGTTTGAGCATTGATTTCAGTGGACCCTTACCTTCGGTAACTGTGAGTAAATACCTACTTACCCCTTGTTTGATGAATACTCGCGTTTTCCTTTTGCCTGTCTTTCGAGATCTCTGCGGTTAAACAGTAATCCAATGCCTGTGCCATCTCTTTACTGTATTTGGTATGCCCTCATACATTCACTCAGGTCGGAACAGTTTTTTCATGTCCCGTGAACTAGGGTCTTTCTTTCACAAAAAAGGGATCGCAACCAGTAGAATGACTCCGTATAATTCCCTAGGCGACGGCCAGGTTGAACATCTCAACGGAACACTGTTGAGCACAATCCAACTTGCTATGAAGTTGAAGAGGTTACCCAATGACCAATGAGATAGCGTGCTTCTTGACGCCTTACGTTCGATCCGCTCACCTTTGTGTACATCTGAGAACGAGACTCCTCATGAACCTCTGTTTCGTTATAATCGCAGGTTAACTTCTGGTTGTCCACTCCTGGTCTGGTGTTATTCAAAAGGCATACTTGATCATCGAAGTACAAACTCTTGGTAGAGGAAGTCGAATTGTTGCAGTGCAACCCACAGTATGCACACATCCTAATCGATAACGAGTAGGTGGACACAGTATCTAGTCGACGGCTTGCTCCAAAACGAGGAGACTGCAGTTTCCTATATCCCAAACGTCGGCATCGAACATGAACCTATCAGCCCATTTTAGGAAGTACGAACTGAAGAACACACCTGCTAAAAGCAACGAATCAACCCAGATCAACGACGATTACATCCAAGACTTTGAAACTATTATACAACAGCAACAAATTCACCTTTACTGTCTTCGTAACAGAGGCGCCTAGAAAGCTCGCAACGCATTTCCTTCTGTATAGTACTGCTTTCATTCGTTCTAGTCCACATTCATCTGGACACTTCTCTCTAGTTTTTTGTTGATGACGGCGAATGGCGTAGTAACACTTATGCGCGTTTATTCTTATCTTTACGGTCCTCTTGCACACTTATCGTGGTGTTTCCTGTTCATACTTTTTGGTATCCGTTTCAGCTCTCATACTCGTATTATGAAATATAAAGCCTGAATTTCTGATCTTTTGTCGTAGTGCTCTCCGCATCTGCTGACGCTTCAATACTTTCTTCCGATTGCTTGCAACAATCCTCAAAAGTTGTTGCGTTCTACTTTCATCATCCACCCATTGATCTATTGATTTTCCCTCACCTTTTACTCGTGAGTATTCTTGGAATGGCTAGTTCCTTCCGTAAGTGAGTTGTAATTGTGAATTACTCAAATTGACTTGTGAGGTCATGAAAGTGAAGGCAGTTGTGAAGATTGGGATGGATTTTTGAACCAGTTGAGCGATTTAAAAACCGATACAAGTGGTGTTTGTTTTCACACTGAAAAAAACTTGGTGTCCGATAAACAGCAAGAGTATAAACAGGCTTCATATGCAGACCCAGCGCTTTGTAGTGATGGTGACAATGTTCGTCGAGCTATTCTTGGAAGAAAATCATCTGAAGATGGTAGCGGGAACTCGCAAGGTAATTGTGTCGATCGGGGGTTAATTTCTGATGTATTTCCTTCAGCTACTGGCCGGAAAAGTCTGTCGCACTTCAAAGAGATTCTCAAATCTAAGCTGACTGAGGTTGATGATCTAGATATTGAAATTTTGCGATCCGATCCGGAAAATCCTCTTCACTCTGTTAAAACATTCCAAGAGATGAAGTTGTAAGTATTTTATCGTGGTTTCTCCACTATTTAGTCGATGTTTAGAAAGGAACCACTTTTACGTGGAGTTTCTGCCATGGGGCTTTATAAACCTTCCACAATCCAAGAAAAGGCTCTATCCAGTTTGATTGGCTCAACGTAAGTTAACATCAGTCAGTCGAAATTGTCGGTTTTGTCTGTGGATTTTTATCTATATTTAATGAACTTTTCGAAGTTCTAGCCTTAGGTTTTCTTGAGTTTTGGTGACATTTTTTGCCCAATGAGTTACATACATGTAGTAAAGATTGATTACCTTTTTAGCAAACGTTTATCTCTTAACTCGAAATCTAGTCAGAATTTGGTAGTTACAACGTACGAAACAGTAAGGTGAGGAAGGCCATATGCTTGGAGGTTGTTAACGGTGAATGTAGGCGAAGACCGTTACTGGCGCTTTTCATTGCTACGGTATACACAGTTCAAAATTTGAAGCGTCATTCGGTGAATGTGACTTGCGAGTGGGCAACAGTTAGGCGGAATGTTCGATCTTGCGGTCTAGTCAGTTGAACTTGTTTGACAGTAGATTACACACTAATGAGGTAACCACGTAGGATCTGGGTTTGACAGACAATACATTTTTGACAGTTGGGAAAATTTCCAGTGGGTAGATGACATGTTGCATTTACCTACGACGGTTGGTGGATACCACTGACTGATGACTCATAAAAAGGTATTGGTAAATGGAGTATAAGCGTACACCTATTTAACTACGTGAGGAGGACTTTCACGAATTGTAGGGATGTATGTGAACAACATTCCTACCGTAAAGATCCAATGGATATCTTGGTTTGTAGGTTAAGTGCTTACTCGTTCGATTTTGAGGTTATAACCAACTGTGATAACATTTCATTATAAGGGTAGAGATTAGAGAAAAATGGGAGTCAGCAAATTGATGCACAGAATAAAAAACGAAATCCATGTGCTTTTTGTTTCTGGTCTGCATCGGACATAGTCGTTTTTTGTTCGACGTTGTAACTTATCCCGCATTTATGCTCATCCGACTTTTATCGATGACCAGCCACTAAGTAATTCTCATCAGCTATCTGGTGCCGTATCGCATGATACAGTTGTTAGCGGAGTAAATGAGCTTTGCGTCTTTTTTTGATCCGATGCTTTGTTTGGTACTCGTTCTTGAACGCAAAATAGCATATTCAGCCATGTTTGCCTCACCACTCGATAGAAAACCGTGCGGGAATTTTATTGCTGCTTGTTTCAACGCAACGGACGTTTGTGTTTATGATGGGAAAGTAAAATTTCCAAAGTTAATTCGTTCTCCTATGATCATCTCTTGAGTATTGCTTCTCTTGTTAATCAATACTAGTTGATGTTTAAAATCACATTTTACACGTCAAGTTATCTGAAGACAAATGTAACAAAGAGCAGTAGATAATTCTTAATAGACTATCGGACCTTCTATCATTAGAATAGTCTTATATGAGAATCTTAGGGACATGATCTTCATGCACGTTTTCTCAAGACATTCCGTTTCACCGAACAGAATGTGAAACTAAGTGGAATAGAGAAGTTTTCGACCATCATTTCTAAATCCAACTCGGGACGAAGAGGGGTAGTTTCGTCGAATGCTTGTTTTTTTTTGCAAGAAGTAATACGTGAATGATCCCGGTTTTTTGTTTCAGCAGTGGTCTTCCTGCAATGACCAAGACGTTTCATCGTGGTCCCTTACTGAGACTCACTCATGCCTGGATCCCCATGTGGCAATGCAGTAATAATCATCAGATATTGGCTCGCCGTTCGCTTACATAATTTAAACATGGAACTGACTGGCATAACCTCAACTAAGGGTCTCTTGGTTGGGATCCTGTAAAATGTGATGTGACAAAAGGATCGGTTATTAAGACCAAATGGATGGGGGTGCGTTATTAAATCTCATCTAGAAGCGTGGTGGTTGTATTACAAACGTAAAACTAACGAGCCTTATAGAGAAAATGATCAGCATGAAACCCGTTCGGCTCACTGTGTCCAGTGGCCAACAGAGTATGTCGACCTCGAAGATACGTAGGTGGACTTCCTCACTGCTGATGCGATGTTTTTATCACACTCTGATCTTACTCCATGAACACCGGTAGTCGATAAAAGACACTGTATGCATCTTAGTTTCACAATTTTACAACAAGACTTCATTCGGTAGCAGTGTGTATCCCTCCTTTCACAGACACACCGAAGTAATACAGACGTTACAGGTGGTACAAGTTGATAGTCGGCATCCAAGATTTAGCCACACGATCTGTGATATCATCAGACCTTCCGCCAACGTTGTAACAGCTCCAAGTTGCATGGACTTCTGGAATACCATCAGCCTCTCGTTATCAAGAATGACAGCAGGCTCAGAGTCCTACCGGTGTTACAACATCACGTGCTCAGGAGGTGCAGAGTTAATGCTAAGTTGAGTAATGGCACCACAACTGCGCATTACTCACTGGATACTTACCTCCAGAGAGTGGGTTCTGTGATTAGAGGCAAGCCTTTGTGGCCTTACTGGTATGGTAACATCGATTTGTGTTTGATGACTAAATGCGGTACAAACAGCGTTTATCGGTGGATAATCAGAATCTAAACGGATACTACAGTCTTAGGAGCGTCATCCTATCAATAGGTTACTGCGGTCTGGTTAATTTGCGTCCATGGTTAAATTGCCGGTAAACTCAATTAGGTCGTTTAGGTGCAATGTCTAAAAGGTTGTAGCATTTGCTAAAATGCCTAACTTGTACTTGTAATTCGTACTTTTAGAAACTTCGCAAATTTGGGTGGGTTATGTTTATTCAAGCCTGTTTACCTATCAATTGGTTCGGTGACACCTGTTTGAAGTGGAACGATTCTATTTTCCTTTGTTGTTTTGCTTCTGCCTTTCTATTGGCTCAACCAAATTCTGAGAAATGGGTGATTAGACACTTGTTCTTTGTTTCATCTCACTCAAATCTTCCAATCATTCTTGTCATGGTGTCATTTGAGTATGGTCTGGGTAATACATATTTCAGCGACCCACTTCGCTTGTTTATTACTAACGGCCACAAGACATCTGAAGCTACCATAACTTGAACTGTCTTATGCTGCAACTATGAGGACGAATATCTTGAAGAAGCACACTTACCAAGACAGTAAGTACTAAAACAGAGAGTTATATGGAAGAGTAAGGGAGTCGTGGATACAGGCTTGTCACTGACTGCGATGAGCTGCCATCTTGTAGAACGTTGCTAACCGTCAGTTTTAGTGGTGACAAGATAATCGAGCAGGCCTGTGGCACTTATGCTTGCGAGGGAGTACTGTCTGGAACAAAACAACTGCCATTTCAGGTCTCCTAGTCTGCATGCTCCGGATGACACCGGTTGAATTATTTCCCAGTGTGTTCAATCCATCTATCAAGTTAGGTTGGTGACAAATGAACCACCTTTCTGAACTAGGATTTCATTCACACTAGCCTGGTGATCAACGTGACCACGAATCATGGAGTATGCTATACTGTTTTTCCTAGACAAGGCGGTTCGTTTTGTCTCCCTCGATTATCCAGCCAAGTAGTGCCCGCGTTTTTTTTGTGTAAACTTTTAGTCAGCTCGTGTTTAAGTTATCGGTGTTCCCTGTATTCACAAGCTGGGGCACTGAGCGTCACTTGCCTATTGAATTGATTAACTCCACTTGCGGTACAGCTACACAGCTTCTTAATATACTTCTCCATGCTAAATCTTCCTAGCTGCTGCTGTACTTGTCACGTTGTTCACTGGTTCCATTTACCTGGTTTATCACGCATAATTTGTCCGTTAATGCCACCCGATAGGCGTTTCTCACCTCTTCGTTGGATCATTATATTCTAGACCGTGCAAATGACGTAACGAATCACTCATGGACGGCAACATGTTCCGATTCCAGACGGTTTCTCCAAAGGCTATGTCATTCTTTAACAACGTTATGCCACTTTCACCTGCCTGCTAGGTGATCGATTTGTATCCATTTATTATATTCGTGTGGTGGTCTGTTTGTGACAACGCTTCTTTCTCGTACTAAAATGTGGCATTCGAAATGTAGCGACCTGAGATCAATATATTCATGACAGTTTCTCACGATTATCGGTGCGTCGTACTTGGACACTAGAACTGTCGTCCGGCAGTTTCTTTTCTGGGACCAGAAGACTCAGTTTAGCATTTTGGTCGCCAGCTAACGCGTTTGTTTCTGAGTGTTTGATCTTCATGGGAAAGTTTGTAAAGATTTCATGCGAACTGCTATCCGGCGCAGCGAACGCAGTGGTTTTCTCATTTTCTTTGTGCGGTTTTAACCAATACACTAAGTTTGATGGCACGCAGGCGAGATCCAGTTCAGCAATCATTGTTCTGCTTTGTAACTCAGTACTATCACAACTTCGATTTGATCACGGGATTGAACGCTGACGTCGTCATTGACTCTGGGGGACTGAGATCTCGGATCAGAAGTCTTCTAGAGACCGGCTCAGATGACAGACGTCACTAGTGTCGCAGAATAACCTATCAGGTGCGTGGCGCATGCCTTGCTTCTGACTAGGGAGGATACCCGCTGAGCCAGCTTGTTGACCGACTTGTCAAAGGGTGTGAGCGTTGAAAGCGCCTACGTTGCACAATTATGTTGAGTTTAGATAATATTTACCGCGTGAAGGTACTCTGAATAGAATAGACTGGAAACCCATTGACGATTAAACAGCATCACTGTTACGAGAACGGTAACTTCTTATGCTTCCTGGTCGTGTGATCCAAAGGATCTCAGCCTAATTGTCTGACCCAGTGGTCTGATCGGCATGGCAGCAAAAAATGAAACCTTTTCTAAAACCCTTCACCCGGATCTAATGACCTAAAAGCTTGGCACACTTGACAGTGAGTAGTTTGTTTATCCTGAGGACATGGTGTATAAGACACTAATGCCTGATCATAGTTACTGCGCCCAGTGGATGTATTCAACGCTTAATCAGGCTTGTGTTTGATATCAAAGGTTTGTCGACCGTATTGCATTATAAGTTGGCGGTCACGGTTCTATAATGGGTGACTGGGGTGCTGATTTTTAACTTACCTCCTCTATCTCCCTTCCTCCCTATTCGAATGGCAGAATTTATGCAACTCTAAAGGTAGTTTTACAGTTTGTTCATAAAATCCTGTCTCACTACTTGAGCACTCATTTCCGATTGGTAACATAATATACAACTCCGTGAGTGTAAGTGCTTTCCGTCTGATTACTCCCCTTTGATTTGTCTGGCATGGTTGTTTAGACCACAGTCCTAATAACCATTACTCTACACATCGGTGCTTTGTACCGGTTTGACCACCACGCCGTAGTAATGCATTTGGTCATGTGACCCATTGAAATGGCGTATTTTTCCTTCAACGTTCTCCGAACTCACTCGGAAGTATTGCATTAACACTCGTCTTTTCCTCCCTGTTAGCAAATCATTATCTCTACGATATTCAATTCCGTTTTGATTTGTCTGATCTCGGTCATCTTTCCCTCTAATATCCGTATCTGGTCTTGTTTCTTAGCGCCGATACCTACGTTTCTACCTTGCTTCACGACTGGACAAAATGTAAACATTTTGTAAACAGTGAATCCTGTGGATGTCTCTCGCTTGGTTGTTTGTCTTTGACTATAAGAAAGAGCTGAGTATGCAGATGTTAGTGCTTTCACGAGCTACGAATTTCTCGACCACAGTTGTATTCGATCGAGTTGTGCTAGCCGTCTGGTGATTAACCGCTTTGCGGGTTAAGGAATTTTTCAGGCTTGGCGATTTGTCACAGTCAATAACGTGCTTACATAAGTGAAATGGTTTATTCTTCCTTAAGACTTTTCACGAATTTGTTAAAAATATAATCTTCAAAGTGCTGGCGTACTTTGACAAATTGAACTTCTGTTAGTTGCGTGAAAACCGGTGAAATATGAAAAGATAATAAGTTAGTAGGTTTTCGCAAGCGTATCTTTAACAATGGTCAACAACGTACTTTTGTTTTTGATCACGAAGCTTCGATTGACAGCCGATTGCTTTTGCGTTACCTCAGGCTAAAATGTTAAATCATCTGTTCAGTAATCATTGTCTTGAAAAGTTTAAGTATACTGGTTACATTCGTAAGGATTGAGTAGAGGCATATTGCGGTTTGTGTAGGAAATTCTACTTTCTTATGAACAAGCAACAAGTGAACATACTTTTGGAGTAGTCAAAGCAATTACTGTCAATGACGTGACAGAAATGAGCTTCATTGTAATACGGCTAATATAGGGATATCACCTAAAGTTGCTAATGGTGTCATTGCTGTTCGTATCATCACACTCTTCCCGTATGTATTTGATGTCAGAGGTAAGAGCCATGATAACGTGGATAAGGTAGGGTGCGATTTTTTCAAAAACAAGTACAAAGAGGGGAAAAGAAACAAATTGAAAATAATACATTAAAGTGCTGCCGGTGTATTTGAACTGTCAGTCATCTCAGAACTGCTGGGAGTCGAAGACTTGTAAACTTAACCCCATATCAGAGTCCGATGCACCACTTCATGTTGTCCAGGGAAAATGACTACTGTATCAGTTCGATTAGCTGAACGAAAATATTGTAAGATTAAGTAGCCTTCGAGTAACTTTATTCTATTTTCTCCTGGCTTTATTCGACACTTTGGTGTCAAAATAGTGTTGTGTTTCATGTGTTTCGGCGGAACTTCCATTTATGTTCAGTAATATTACAGTGAAGAAGCCGTTATTTGCACACTCGCATGTAAGATGTATAAATTCGTATGGTTGACTTTGATTTTCATTGGTATACATTTTTATACATTAGGTGTTAAACTTATAATCTCGCGAACTCTGTCCTTTTACAACGTCTCCTTCTACAACGATCACTACTAGGAAACAAAAACCGGTCGTTCCAGAGTGCTGGACGCCCTGAAGGTGATTGTGACTTTTTCTGACTTCAAAACCGTGTTCGCCTAATACTAATGTGTTACACCATAAAAGTTAGTGGTTGTATCGTTAATGTTTTACTATTAGGTTAATTCTTTTTTGTCGCGTTGTCATCAGTTGGCAATTGTTTACCAGTCGTTTCCTTTGAACAAACCATACCGGTGATCGGCAACCCTTGACAACTTGTCGATATTTCCTTTCAGTGTAATGAATCTTAGCTTGATTGCCATTTGAAGCGGTCCCGCTACATTGCAATCACCTCCTTAGTTTTCTGCGCTGCTTTCAGTGGAAAAGATATCAGCGTCCAATTGATACCAAATAGACGAATAAGCAAACCTGCCAACCATCAACATGCTGGATTGTTCAAACGTTGTAAGGACATTGACTTTGACATAGCGTTGCCTGTTCGCTGTGGACGTATGCATTCTATACATTCTAACCTTCAACTTTAAGTATCTGTTTGCCGACCACACGTCTCGTTAACCTCCCGTTTTAACCTGTCACTTCCATTCGGTTAATTTGGTTTGACTTGATTATAAGCAAATCTGAAACATTCGAGTTCAGTGCGAACTGACCCCAATCAGTCGTGTAGTCTGTGGGGTGCATATTTATGTTACATTTTTGAACGACCCGTAACGTAACACTACAGAGGTCCGTAGTTATTTCCATGTTAAATGAAGATGATATTTGTGCCAGATCTTAGATCTGATTGAACACAAACTTACAGTAGGCTCAATGAAATGTCCGGTACATGTGGATAGCTGTTGTGTGCCATCTTGAGGCCTGAAGGCCACTGTTCCATTGTAGATACGATCAAAGTACGCGCGAACAAAAAGTGGCAGCGATGTGAATAAACTTTAATGTGGCGTTGAAGGCGAGAGAAAATGTGATGGTGATAGCCGTTGTAACGGGGCTGTGCATTGACAAAGCGGTCTCTGTAAAGGTTGGAATAGTAGTCTCTTTTTTTCGTATAGTACGTCTTTTCTACAAAGTAGTCGCCCCAAGAATATAGTCCCCATAGATTATGGTTGCCATAGAGAGGAACACTATACACTGTTTTTTGAACATTTTTATTCGATACCGTCGCTATCTGAAACGACGGCAATTTAAATCTGATGCCTACGGCTTATAGCTAACGTAGTATGTTTGCGCGTAATTGATAAATCTGCAAACATCTGACTGTTTCTAGTCCGATTGGTTATCTTATTGTTGGATTAATTCACGTGAACCATACTACCCGTTAGTTTTATTTTTTGTCGTTTTTCATGTAAAATAATCCTTTGTGCCTATTTTTTTTCGTGCGTGATTTATAAAGGGAGCCTGTCTGTTCGCTCACAAGATTTTGAACTACTTTTATGTATTGTTTGGTTTACACTAAGCGCGATGGATAAAAATGTCTTTTAATTTATGGAATGATGGTGGAACAGCGAAATTGGATTATGACGGAGTGGATGATGAATAGAAGTTCCATTGTCATTACTGTAGTCTGGTTTTAAATACTTTCTTTTGTAAGCTCTCGGTTATTAGACGATATCTTTATAACTTCTCCAGGGCAAATTATGCGCTTACAGCATTCCAACTTTCTCGTTCTGAATAAATTCTGTTGAGAAACTCCCACTTTTTTGCTTTACCTCACTCAAGCGTCATTGCAATTCATAAGACTGATCAAAATGGCCAGTTGCGAAATTTAAAAAGCATTTTCATAGTGGAAGGCAATGCTGTTAGATTGCGCTATTGTCGATGCTATCCTAGTTGTTCAGAGCGTTTCGTTTTTGTATGGTGATCATTGCATTTTTTTTTCAGTGTCCCATTGTTATCATCCTCATCAACACTGTCAGTGGTTGACGCTAACACTTAACTTTAGAGAAGAAGCTGACATTGAAGATAAACTCATTGTCAACAATTTGGTTTTCATCATCCACTGTTTCGGTTAATTTTGATCAGAGATGATATTATTTCTCGAATAGCCTGCTTTAATCCGGTCGAACCGTATCACATCCACTACATTAAATTCGTCATGCCTCAGTACAGGGACTGTTTTTTTTTTAAAATTTGTATATAAAGTGCTCACAGCTGTTTTCTTGCAAACTTATGTTCTCCAGGTACCTTTTGATATACACTTATTCAATAGTCTTATCATACTATTTGTGCTGCCTTTGATTTTCCATTAAGCATTACTAGTGTACACTGGTAGCTTAACTTACATGATGACAAATTGTCTTTCATCAAACCAGCCCTCAGAACATGATAGCACAATCTCAGTCGGGTACTGGTAAGACCGCCACCTTTTTGTTGGCCATGTTATCGCGCGTGAGGCCGGAGGATACATTCTGCCAGTGCCTTTGCATGGCACCCACACGAGAGCTTGCCCAACAGATTGTTTCTGTTGGCCGTCGGATGGCTGCTTTCATGGAGAATGTTACCTTTGGATTGGCTGTTCGGGATGAACAAGGTTGGTCGTGAGCTTTAGTTAGTCTTAAATTGGCATGTTCACCATCGAGTTTATTATTACATATGATCTATATGTGTAACTGTTGTGTAAATCGGCTATCCCGCTGTATGCAAGGCCACTGTTCCTTATAATCATCGATGGTACTTCATGGGTGATCGTTACTGATACTTGGCTGTCACATAACAATGAAACTCTTCGTTCAGAGATAAAAATAAAAAAGGGCAATACTCAGTTCAGAAAATACTTCTGAACCCAAACAGTGGACAACAAGGCAGATGCTCATATCTTGCAACTAGGTAGTAGATTTGTAAATTATTATAAGGTTGCGTTCGCATAACACCTACCCACTTTGTAGCCCTCATTGTACCTGGTCATCGCTATTACGCACCTCAGGCAGCCCAGTAAAACGACCGTAATATCCATTCCACTGAACTCGAATGGCTGTCATCCCAACATCTCTTATCAGAAGAAAGATCGATCACTTACCACTTAACCAAAGAAACTAGCACGGTTTTGGGTGCCACCTGGTCAGTACAGATTTGGGACATTGATGCTTTTAGTCTTAATGGCAATCGTCCCTTCAACATACTGAAAGTGCTTGTTTCAGTTTGTGAAAATTAATTGAGGATGCTGGTGTACCGTTAGTGCAATGGTTTGTTTCATGTGTTCAACGCCACTTCGTTTGTCACAACTCTTGAGATGTTCATAACCTAGTTTTTAGCGTTGATCTGTTCCCAGGAACTAACGTGCAGAGAAAACGGATAACTTATCAAGACGTAAAATCATTGATAATTTGTGTATAAACGAGCTAGCACCAACTCAGTGATATTTACACCCTTTTATCAATCACGGCCGAGGACTCGAACAACTGTAACTGCAGCTGCTCCTGCCTAGGTTTGGGCAGCCTGTAAGTATCCAACTTACATGCAACTTTGTATATCGCACGGCAGTGAACACCTTTTTGTGTTTGTAATATCACAAACCCAAACGGAACGCCCCTTCCTGTCGTGCTGTTTGAACCGGTGCTTCTGCTGTTCATATGTGCAACCGATGTTCCAGCATACTTTCAAAGAATTGATCACACACATGTTGGTGTTATGACCATACAGGATCTTTTAGATTCAGTTCTTACTATTAGTTCTGTGATCTGCATAAATAGTTGGGTTTAGCAACATACCGCCGATTATATGATTTAGTTAAAGTACACTGATAAGATTATCACTCTCTAGTCTACCGTAGAAATGTTTAGTTGTTAGGCTGCGGCGCAGATGACGTTGCACGGCGCATCGCTGACTCTACAGACAACAGTGGTTGACTAGAGATAACTCCCGAACATCATCGCGCCGATTAGTGAACTGTGTGATTGTTGGAAGTGGTATTAGATTTGGCAGTTCACGTTACTCGTTTAGACGTTTGGTTGTTTGCGAGCTTGGTGTTTGAGATGGGAGCCTTTAATCACCAAATAGGGTGACGTCAGTGCACGATGGTTTTGGTTTATAGATTTGAGCGCTGTGGTTGGTGAATGTCAATGAATACTGGCCTTTGTATACACCGATCTGATGACCGTCCGACCCGAAACCTGACTACTTCTTACTTCTTTTGGTCTCATTTTTCACGTCTTGTTTATGCCCGTTTGACCTAAACCGTGCTTAGCCAATTTGTTGTCCCTGACTTTTTGATCTGAAACGAGCATGGTTACGTATTGTTGCTTTTTAGACTTCTGCAAGTCTGTTAGATCTTCTTTGTTTGATCCCTTACCTGTTTAGTGAAGTGTTAGTATTCGATAACGGTTGCGTTCGCATCTCCTCACATCACTCCCTTGCATTGATTCACTGATTTTTACTCAGTTTGATGTAGAGAGAGACCAACGAGGACTGTTCCGTTCTCTTGGTTGATTGGTGTCCATTTGCCCGCCTATATATATATATATATATATATATATATATATATATAT
>LUCH01000473.1:88753-101295 GCA_013368495.1 Paragonimus heterotremus
TCGCTGACCTTAAACCTCCGTCTGTCACGATTTTGACCAATGACAGACTAGTGTATACATTGACTTTATTTGCTTAAATATTTTTGATGTTCACCACCGTTGTGTGTAGCAGCTGACGAAAACATACGAAATGGTACTACCATCCTACAGAATCGGTCTTTTGATTTCGTTACTCAAATTCCCAACTGGGAAGAATGTTTTAGAATTCAATCCTGCTGGTGACTCGCGTAGTTTTGTATCTGCGGACCTTTCCATTCTGTAAGCAGACCTTGGCCCACCAAAATAATGCAATATCGTGATTGTCGAATCGTTCGCTTGGGCGATTCAGAGTGATGGACAGCTCAGCAGACAAATGTACATGGGACATCGCCACTGAGACAAGCAGTGATCGTCCTCATTAGTGAATTGGCCAGTCAGTTGACCTTTCGTATCTGGCCAGTTGATCTACAACAAATGAGCTTGCCGCTTCGAATGAACAACGTAATCCCCACTGACCTATAGTCCACACCACACTCTGCCTCAAAGATCTCTCGTGTTCCACGCTCTTCTTAGGTCGCCCTTACATTCGCTCACGTAATCTAGTAAATAGCAGTGTCCTGTTTTCGAGTGATTCGAGTCGGACGACATTAGCTTCATTCTGCTGATATCGAATTTCTTTGTTGAAGTAGGAACGACACACGAATGAAGCAGACAGACTTCGTTTCCATTCGCGGCATCGGTACCGTGAGGCTCGAGGTCATCCCGCCACGTTACAAAATCACCCTTGATTCTATCTTGGAAGTACCAAAGGCTTATTACCATTTATTCATCGACGTTAGGCGGACTGCAGCGGGAATTTTGCAGTAGAACTGTCTTGTGTAACATACGGTTGTGCAGTAAATAGTACCCATTCCGACTCGTTTCTCTTGAAGGTCACGCAGACTTGTGAATGCGATTTGAGGGTCGGTTTAGTTCAGCTCACCTGTCTTCAATGAATCGGTGAAGTTAACGATTACCTCACATGCAGCATGCTCCTGATCATCTGTTACACAATCGATCTGCTAGAAGATATAGCTGCCCACCTATAACTATTGCAACATGAGGTCATCTATATTATGCTACGCAGTGATTGGCGATACAACTATTTTCTTTTGCGATTTGTATGGTACGGACCCAACCGATTTTTCACAAGCGTCAAAAGTAGCGTATATATAAACTGGCTGACACAAGTCTGATTTTATCTATTTGTTTTGTTTCTATTGATATTTAGCTCCCGTTGGCCCCGATCGCTACGTAACGGCTCAAATTGTTGTTGGTACTCCCGGCACGGTGATGAACTGGGTACGTGGTACCGGTGCCGTATGTTTGGATCCGTCTAAGCTCGCTGTGTTTGTCCTGGATGAGGCCGACGTGATGATGGAGCAAGAGGGTTTTCTCAATATTTCCAAGCGGATTAAAAGGTACATGGTTTCTTTGGTTCAGTCCACCTCGAATTTCTCTATTCCTGTTGAAATACCAGTCCGCTTTGTGAGTAGATTCTGTACGCAGTTGGTCTCGTTATACCGACTTGCGTGTCGCTGCGTAGTTTGTCATATGGAGCTCTACTCCGCTGTCATCAGATCTTTCTATGTAATTCAACTTAAAGCGTTTGCATGCGATAAACGGGAGTTACTGACAGGTCCTACTGTTCCACGTGTTTACCAAACTTTATAAGTTGTTTTGAAATTATAAAAACAGTATGGTTACTAGGTGGGCCGAATCAATATCATGCTATGGCCAGGACACAAGCCAACATTAGGAGATTTAATTGGGAAAAATCAAGACTTCGGCTGGATTCCAACCAGCGACAGAAACGGCGTGCCCAAATGCGACAACTGCTCTATCCGCTGAGCCACGAAGCCTTGTCAGGAACTCAAAAATTTCACACTTGGACTCGGTTACCCGTCCAGTTCAATGTGTCATGTGGAATCTACCAAATGATTCAACGAGTTGACTGCCCAAGCTGGATTTCTCGAACAGTTCACACTAGAATCCACCAACACCACTGTTGAGCATTGAAATTGTATTACTTACATGCAGTACAATTTCAAAGCCAAGATGGTTCCAAACCCTAGATAAATTACTTTTTCCGAATGTGTTTTGCAGCCAGTTTCTGATGGCTTCAATTGTGACAAAAATGTGAAAACTTCGCTACTGACACATGCTTGTAGAGTCCACATTGTGATAAATATCTGATTGAACAACCAGCCCGACCAACCGACATGTCGTTCACATTAAAATCGGAACTCAACAGCTAACTGATTTTTCTGAATACACTCGTGCCTCCACGCGAACGCTTCAGTTCAGCGTTGGACTCGTGAATGAGAAAATTGATTTGGTCAACACATTAACTGTGGTAGAGTTGTTTAACTACTAATGTTCTGCTTCAACGTGGTAATATGTGTGCAAAATCGTTTTGCAGACGTGTTAAGGTTCATGCGCACGTTAAGTTTATAAACATCTATGTAATATCAATATGCAGTAGGAATGTGATCGTAAGACTATCATGTACGCCGTATCGTTGAACAGTAAACATCACCAAGTCCGATTCGTTTTTTTCGGCAGGAATGCAGACGTGTGGATGTGATTTGAGGGCTACTTCGGTTCAGCTTGCTTACCTCCAGCTAGTCGGTAAGATTAGCGACCGTCACACAGGCATTGCATATAACATAAAACAAGTGTTCATCGTTTTACCTTTGAATGGTGGTATGTTACATGAGGTGATAACTAGAAAGTTCTTAATTGTCGTTGATCAAAAACAAAGGAAAGCGCCCAATTCGGTACTACTCCAACATTGATCCTGGCTGCAAAGTTTAATTTTTATTTCTATAGACATTTTCTGTTTATTTTCCATCACTCCTCATAGAACCAGTCATGTCAGTTGCACTACCAGACGTTTGTGACTGGATGTCACCGTGTTATGTTCGAAGGGCTGCTAATACCCATGATTAGTCTGTTGCAGTGACGTATGTTTATTTCACTAAGATAAAGCTGTTGAAGGCATCCATTTCCAGTTGCCTTGTCACAATGACGGAAGTCTGTGGACGCCAGCTTATTGTACTCACCACAAGTGACTTGCGCTGCCCCACATCCGATGTAAGCCCGAAGGATCATGACCAGGAGGTATGAGTGAGGACCTTTGTGTCCAGTCGGTCAATGCTGGTTAATCAGTTGGTAGGCTTGTATCGACAGGAAACCTCTTTCTCTGAGGAAAAAAATTGGAAAGATTTCATTAGTTGAAACTAAGCCGGGATGAAAGGTATTGAAATTATAAAGCGACAAATTGCTCGGTATAGAACTATATATTATTGCACTCTAGATAGAATTGAAAGCGAAAGCAAGAGTTTAGAGTTGGGTCGAAAAACGAACAAAACATTCATCATACCATGACTTGAAAACAAAAAGGGTAGAAGACCATTATCGCCCAGCTTTCTGGATAAGCGAACTGGCGACTCGACAAACGACGGCAGACTGGTTAATACGAGCAAAAACGAGACGGATATAGCAGACCTTACTTTCCCCTAGCGCACTCGTCGTCTCTTCGCTGATGGTGTTCTAAGAATGCGTCGGTGACCTAATAATTCGAGACGGTCACCGCACTCGCGCCCGCATTCATCGCATCCCCATATAGTCGTGTCATCACGACTTATGACACCTGTAGTTTCTTTGCAAACCACGCGCTTCAGTTCAAGACCGCGTAGTTATCGCTCATTGACCCTTCGGACCCGCGTCCGCGTCGTATTACTCTAGACCGTCCGAGCTAAGACTGAGTCCTACCTAGATTTGAAATTGATATGACAACTCGAAATCCTTGGATAACATCCTGGTGTCTCCATTTTTGACCACCAGGATTTTGCTTACCTGGTTTCATTTGTCCGTATAGCAGCTGCTTTGGCATCCGTTCGTCGCCAATCCTACGAACGTATCCTAGTCAATGAAGTTGATTGGGCATCGGCGTGACTTCCATCCCGTCAGTCCACGTCCACCGAAGCACCTCAGTGTTGGGAATCCTGTCCGACCATCGATTATCCAAAGTACATCTTGAATATTGCAGACGGAAACTACTGAGATATCGCACATTCCGTTAATAAAATGTTCGGATTTCACTACCATACAACAGCTTAGGTAGCATCATTGGGCGGTAGACAAGCAGCTTGGTTTCCATTTTCAAGCTGCAGTTCTTCCAAACCTGTGTTCCAAGATATCCGAAAGCAGCACTGTCCTTCACCACACGAGCGGACAGATCTGTCGACAGTGTTACCCAGGTAGCAGAAGTCCCTGCAGCTATCCACTACGTATCCATTAATACGGATGTAAACATAACATAAACGCAAAACCTCTGGTCGGAAAAGGCTGAAAGCAAGAAGATGTACATGCACTGCCATAAACGCAGGCATTCAGTCACACGCGATGTTTGTCTGTCTTACTATCTGGTTGATCGGTCTATGGCCTTCCTATGGAAAACGAACGGTTATTTTATCTCTTGCGCAAGCTGTGGTAGTGATACTCACTGTACGCATTCAGAATGCTTAGCACTCTCCGAACTTATGAGTGAACCACTCCAATTCTTCAGGTTCAGTAGTAGAATGACCGTGGCCATCAACAAATTTATTTATTCACTCAGTGAATGTCTACAGAATGCATGTTATCCAACCAGGGAAAGCTGATTGTCGAGCTGTGATCACTGTCGGTGCTGTCAGGATTCACTTGTACAAAACATTCAATGTGAACCCATAACGCTTTCATTAAACAACTACTTTGACCTGACATTACGCACAACCGAATTATCATGTACAAACGCTCAGTCACATTTGTGTGTGAATAATGCTCCGATTGTTCCGATCGCCTTTGGAGAGACAGTAACTGTCCTATGTATTCCAATCGGTGACTGCACATTTAGTCCATACAAGTACGATACTGGTCGTGGAGCGTCGGTTTGAGAATGAGCATCAAGAGGCAATACAAATATCAATGCGAGCCCTTCTAGCAGCGGTCATTGCAAACTGACAATCTGAGGTAAATGTTGTCCATCCGCAC
Organism: Paragonimus heterotremus; assembly: GCA_013368495.1. NCBI lineage: Eukaryota > Metazoa > Platyhelminthes > Trematoda > Plagiorchiida > Troglotrematidae > Paragonimus > Paragonimus heterotremus. The sequence continues at coordinate 93,809 of LUCH01000473.1, forward strand.
TAGCAGTATATTGAACAACTAATGACTTGAGTTCCGTTTAGGTTTAAACATGGACATTAACCTTGCCGATAAATATTTCCATTACTGATTCGTGATTGAATATTTTTTGCTGATATACACTGAAAGGCACTGACAACTGCTCACAACTTTTGAATTCACAAATAAATGTGATTGAGTGTTCAGATAGCGTAATTAAGATGGACCGTATGTCACCTCAGTAGCGCAATGATGAAGACTCAGCTCGAATTCCGATGGTGGCAGGGATATGCTCCAGTGACTGTCGAAACCCTATTTTAGTGTTTCTCTTCGAAAGGCTTTGTGAATTGGAAAGCCGCAGTCAGTCTTGAATGACTTTCAGTTTGTACCCCCACGAAATCCAAACTGCTTACCAACTATCAGTTTGATCGGAACAGTGTATCATTGTCAACTTGATTGTTGTTAATTCAAAGCTAGCCTGTTTACATAACCATATTTTCAGTGAGCAAAATGTTAACCAATTGTCGTCTTACTGCCACTCAGTGTCTACTTGGAAGAACATCGGCATTCGACATAATGCCATATCGACTCATGTGAATGTGTTTTTTCACGTGGAGGTGCCATCTCATTGAGCGACAACGTGGTCCAGTGGTAAATGGATCAAATTGTCTAACATCAAAAACGTCCGACCTCAGCGATAGTTTCGTCAGTACGCATCCTCATGTACAAATAGTATGCAGAAAAGCTTGCTAGAAACCATTCATCATTCTTGTGGGCACGGAGTTTTAGAAGTCCGGTATATATGTATCACATCATCTGGCGTTGCTTTTTCCTGTGGTTATTACTTGTGCGCATGCTCACTGAGTCAATGCCTCCTCATGTTGGTCTCACTGTTTTTTTATCCTAAGACCTTTTTGATGGCGTGAACTGATTACTCATTTTCTAACACGTTGTTTTTACTTGGTGTTTAATGAACTTCGTTTGTTTCGTTTAGCAAATTGTCTCCAAGTTGTCAAATCCTCCTGTTCTCAGCCACATACGGTGATAGTGTGATGGAATTCGCTCGAGAACTGGTCCCTAATCCAATTGAGATACGAGTTAAACGTACTCAGCTACCTTTGAAGAACATTAAACAATATTATGTACTTTTCAGTGATTGGATGGAAAAGTATGAGGCCCTGAAGGACATTTATGGTGACTTCGATGTGGGACAGGCAATCATTTTTTGTGCGGTTAGTTCATACTCATCTTTTTAATTATACTTATTTTATTTCCATATATTTCTGTTTGATATCCTACTACATCCCGCCGTTGGGTTACGTCCCGGTTATTGTTGAATAGTTTTTTAACAGCTAGTCAACATCGTACATCCTATTTTTATTGCGTTGCAATTGTTCTTGGTAGGCAGCAATTATAACTGTTACTTGTGGTGAATTTCGAGGCGTTATTTAGACTGTACCAGAGAACCTGCTGATATTTACACTAAGTTGCAAGTTCGGCACCATAGGTTCAAGACTGTGCTTTTTTGTGTTCAGTTCTTGCTAATTTAATATACTAATGCTCTCGTGTTGTTTTTACCAATCTTGCTTAACCGGAACGCGACTAATTTATATGAGTAACTTCGAACAAATAAGGCGAGCTGAAACCATTTCCACTTAACCCTGTACTCCAAATATCAAGTACCATTCACAACTGAGGAAGCGGACTCCGAATAGTCGGTGCATTTATAGCAACCGGACCGCTTTGCAGGTTACTGTGCGAAACTTTTATGAATATATAGAAATCGGTAACCCTGATGCCGTGTGATCATGCGAGAATATATTTGAAAATCGTACACCAGACATTTGTCAGTACTGGTTTGAGGTATTAAAATTGTGGCCCTGGACTCGTGTTCTTCAGGTCGGGTTTACCTGAACACCTGCTGTTCAATAGTTCAATTTGCCGTAAGCGGTTGTGATTGTAAATTCGAAATATTATTTAACAGAGTTAGCAAGGTCTTTTTATCGTCAAAAGCTCTATTTCAGGTCAAATATTCCGTAGAATCGGGTTTATTCTGGATAGCTCAAACATATTGATTTGTTTTCCATGTAAAATCAGTATTAACGAGACCGTCTGCCAAACTCACGGTTGCAGGTTCGAGTCTTGGCTTGTTGTCCAACTCTGGACAGCCTACCAGTATCCAGCTGACATGTGGCCTTGTAACTTGACACTAGACATCTCGAGCTATAACAACGGAAAGCTTCTTCTTATAGTGTCTTTTTTTGAAACATCATTTGTAGTCTGTACTTAAAATATTCGGTGGTATAATTGGCTTTTGCCTCGATACATGAGGATTAGTTTACACCAATCCGAGTGTGCTCTGCCAAACAGCTTTCTGACCTCTATACACTGAAAGTGTAAGATAGATCTTTTACAATTCCTTCTATACTATCTGTTTGTTTTGCTGTTCAAACCAAGTGTGTTAACCCTCATGGGGTTGCTTTTTATTTTCATTCAGCTCCTTCGATTTTTAACAAAACAGTTAGAACGCGAAGAGTAGTAAACGCAAGCATTTCGTATTGATCCATCAGTACCAAGTTTACAATAACTTTAATCCGTTTTTATATCAAACAGTTGAGGAGTCGATAGTCATTCGGCGGGATAGGGTTTTGTCAGTCATACTTAGAAGTGTTTTTTTCCGGTGATACTTGTTTTATTACAGATAAGAAGTCTTGCACTTCCGATATCAGTTGCGTTATCTTGATGAACCCCGATCTGTTTTCGGTTCAGAGTGATACACTTGCGTGCATACATTATCGGCTTTATGCCTAACTGTAGTCCCAATCGCTGTTCATTGTGACTTCACCATCGTAGATAGCAGTACTTCGATGGCTCGTACCGATGCTTAACTGTCGTAAAACCTTGGTGAGTAGAGTAAACCCTGACTGAAATTTCAGACGGAGCAAGTAAATTCGTTTTCCGAGCCTTTTCTTTTTGCTGTTTGGCTGGGAATTTCGGGGATTTGAAATCCGAGCGTTCTAACAATGAGTATTTTCTTTTGACCAATGTAATTATTGTTACGGTTTTGGTGATACAACAGTTGATGGTGGAGAATCCACAATGTCACATTCAAGTAAGTTCAGGTGCTTCTTCTGCAACACCAGCAGGGGTTCTGGCAGTCGCAGATGAAATTGGTTGTGACTTTGATGCAGTCAGTTAGTTGTCAGGATCCTGTTTTTAACGCTAGCGGGTATTCACACAGGTTTATGGAACGCGACTGCATCGCTCGCCAAACACATTCTTGCACCAGGTCACCTAGTTGACTCGGTGAAATCGTTGAAGAAATTGTTACGTACTCGTAATCCTAGCCAGCTACTGACTGGTGAAGCAATGCCTATCACACGACATCGGCCAGTTTTGAGTGTACATGACGTGCTGACACAATCAATCTGCTTGCCATGAAACTGATTGGATCATAAGTGCGCACACGACTGAAGCTATTTGACTGGTCTGTTTACTTGTTTTTCTGTGCAGTTTGTATAAAATTGTGCATGTTTCGCATTAGCGACTGATGAGCGTAGATCGATGTGTTAACATCTTGCGACTTATTTCTAACCTCTATTTTGAACGAATAGATGAAGAGAATTAAGTGTTTCAGTGTATTTAGTTGGTTTTGGAATCTGACTGCCAACCTTGGTAATTCTAGTCTCATACACCAAAATAGTATGGGCGTACAAGGCAAAAACACATTAATAAATAAGATCTTATCTATCATTTAGAAAAAGGATGGTTTAAGGTGGTACATTCCGTTTACGAGCATAAGGCACTAGCATAACTGCAACACGAGTAACAACAACAATGATAACGGTGGACATTGCGTTTTACATTCGTGAGAGCCTGTTGTCACTCGTTTGAGTCGGTGTTGTGTGGAAATGCGGGACCGGTCAGCACGTGTTGATTAGCATCTCTTTGGAAATCGAGACTAATGAAAAATTTCTATTGTACAATAACACGTCAAATGAGCGGACTGACCAACAGTGTGACCTGTTTCCATGATGTACCTTGGAGGGGGTGAGGTAAGTTCTTGGTTCACCCCTTCTCTTATCATTTATCATGGCATCATCGTGTGCAATAACCACTTAAAGTATATTCAGCCGTACAGAGTGACCCGTACGTATTCTTTTCGGTATCTTCTTGAGAAACTAGTCAATTCCGTTCTCGTGTTCACAGGTGAGATGGAAGGTTGTGCGATGAAGGTGAACTTTACTGTTTCCACTTTTATTCAGTCCGTCGGGAATTAATCGTTCGACTTTTCTTGAGCTGCCCTGCAGACTAACAGAACAGGCCGATACCTACGACAAAGAATAGTTAATTGTATTCCCAAGCGGCTAGCGCGCGCGATACCGCAATTGGTAGTGAGAACAAAACATTTGAGTCAGTATACCCCTCGTCCATTGCAGGGCGTGCTATGGAAACAAGTTACTTATTGATTTAGTCAACTGGTTCGATATATCATTGTATATTCGGAAATCGAAGTTTATCACGTTCCCTGAAGCAACGCTAATCGTCAGTAGTCGCTGTCCGTCCCTGCGCTTACATAAATTAATCCAGAAGTCCGTTGGAACCGGTCATTTTGGTAAACTCCTAATTTTTGTTAGTGGTTTACTTAACCGAACAAAATAAAAATTTGACACGACATTCCACATGTTTGGGCGCAACCTACACAGTTGAATTAGAATCAAATGCATGATGGCGGTTGAACGTACTCGGATTATCTTTCTGCGATGGTGTTTGGATTATCACAATTTTCCCACTGGGTATGGAAAATTACTGGAACGTAACAGATTGTGCGTTACTTGTCCAAACCTGGAACGTATGTATATGTCGTTTGCCGAGTCTACTCAACAAAAGTTGCTTCAGTTGAAAGACAATGTGTCGTATACGGTGGGTGACATGCCCTTCAGATCGTACATGCGTTTCACCAATCATTGTAATCTGATTGTGAAGCGTACATAAGCTAATACAATGAAAAAACTACAACAAGAGTTGAGAGGTAATCTGTCTGATCAAGAATTTCCCAGAGCCCTCTCTAAGCATATTCCCAATCTATCATCCGTCGCCTTATCACAAACTTAGTTGGGAGCACTCTCAATGGGACTGAATTTTCGAGTGTCTCAAAAGCAAAGAAGTAAAACTGTGGCGGATGCACAATTTGAGAATTTGTATGCTCAACTAAATGTTTTGGTTCCAACATCAGCGGATAATGACAGTTGACTAAAAGCTAAGTTATTTGATCTGTCATACACTTCCAACGGTCTCTAATATAACAAAATTTCTGTCTAACTGGTGAACATCTGGAAGCTCTTCAACAACTTAAGATGAAAATGCTGTAATTATCTGGCCAGATAAAGCGACCGGTACTGTGGTAATGAACTGCCAAGCATATGTGAACAGATTGGAAAAAATTCCTGCGGGTTCTAGCAAATACATACCTGTAAACAAACGGAACAGTGTTCTGTTAGTGGAGAGACAGATAGCTCGTGAGTTACAGATACTTGCATTGTTTCATCAATGAACGACCATATCGCATGTTAAAACCTGTAGATACCAAGACTCTACAACTGGTATGGTTTGCCTAGAATCCACAAATTGGGTATTCCCATGCGGCCCATTTTGGCAATGAACGATTCTCCCTACCAACAGCTAGCAAAGTGGTTGGTTGACATTTCAAAACCGCTCCAACAGAAACTGTGTGCATACGTTGAAAGACACTTTTGAATTTGTCATATTTTGAAAACCTGAATATTGCCAGAGACACGATGTGTTCTGTTGGTGTTAATTCTTTATTTACAAACGTGCCACTGTACGAAACGACAGATTTCCTATGTGACTTCATTTTATCCAACTCTGTTTTCCAATTTCTGTTGACTGTTTAGAGCGTTTACTTTTACTATACACGGAAAATATGAGATTCTATTTTTCGGGTAAGGACTTTCAATAGACAGATGGTGTGGTTATGGGGAGCCTAATCGGCCTTGTTTTAACCGGTGTTCATGGTCAAAGCTGACCAGGCACTACTTTTTGTTGTGGACTTATTGAAACTCTACAAACCGTATGTCATTCCACTCAAATCTGTCAGTCACAGTTGAGTACGAAGATGAGAACAGTTTGCCCCCTGATTAGACATCGTTCAGACGGATCAATCGAACGTTCAGTGTACCGTGAGCCACATGGATGGAACAGTACATGAACACCATGAGTTTTGCTCCTGTTGCGCACAAAAGGTCATTAGTACTTACAGTGTTTTCTAACGCATCAAGAATGTGCTCCCAGAATAGATTACAAGCCGAACAAACGGTGTTTTATGAAACGCTTCGTGCTAGCAATTTCCCATAGCGTTTTATTCGGAAATAGAGCAAATTTACTCGTGCGAAAAATGCAACTGTGGAAGTCCCTAAGGAAAACTGTTTACGTCAGACTCTCCTTCAAATGTCATAATCTGACAGATATCTTTGGAAAGATGATTAGTACCGCGTTAAAACGGGTGTATAATGCAGCAAAGCTTGTCCTGCTCTCACACACCACTAGGTTACCTCTACTCCCGGGCAAAAATCAAATCCCGATGCTTCATACCAGTCATTGTATCTATGGATTTTCTTGCGGTTGCGAAAACGTATGTTGGTAGAACAGAAAGGATGCTTGGAACCAGGGCCAAGCAGCACATCCCAAATTGGTTGGCAGTTGCACTGACTAATCCGCCAACGGGTGGCATACAGCGAGGAAGAAACGCCGCTTCATCCGTTGCAAGGCACTTATCGACTACAGGTCACAGTGTCAATATCACATCTTCGTTTAAGGTATTGATGAACGCTCACAGCTCACACATTCTCAAGTATATTGAAGCCTTGTTGATCAGTCGTCGACAGCCGGCCTTATGTGCTCAAAAACAACTGATTGTCAACCCCTGTTTACCATGGGTTTAGTCGTGAGTGTCAACCACGATCTTGCCCGATTTGTACTTTTAGCCGTTGTTTTTAAGTCTTGCTTCGTTTTCATGCTAGTCACGTGTTTACGATTGACGAGAGTGTACAAAATGAATTCATATCGTAATTTGTCTTCTGACTATTCTATCCAAATTGCTAAAAGGTACTCGTTTCACATTTGAATTAGCCTATCCCGGGGTTGCCTAACGTTCATCGGTTGTGATGGTCAGTTAAACATTTTTTTTCTTGTCACTCAGTTTCAAAGTTTGTTCCCTTAGATCTCTTGAATTTGGGTTTGGTTTCTAATCACCTCACGAGGGCCAATCAGGCAGTCGTTGTTTAGAGACAGTTTTCTTGTGGTTCGGTTTTCATTCTTTTACATGACTTATTGCCTTCGCTTTTTTCTCATTGTCAGACTCGCAAAGAAGCTACCTGGCTCGAAGGCCGATTGACCTTGGACGGACACAAAGTTATTGTTCTTTCTGGCGATCTAGAAATGTGGCGAAGGCAAGAAGTAATCGAACAATTTCGACAAGCTAACTTCCGCAT
>LUCH01000473.1:102576-126654 GCA_013368495.1 Paragonimus heterotremus
GATGTTATGTCTCGGGCCCCCGCTTACATCAACGGTGCTGGTGTTTTTTTTGTGATCTCTAGACCCTTATCTGGTCACTGGTTATCCATGCTAAAATGTTATTCGAAGGTTTTGTTTGAAAAGCAGGTCCAACGATATTCATTTTACCGGACCACTCTGTACAATAACTTGATACATATCGCCATTTTCTGGTCCGGTTTTAGGCTCGTTCATTCGTCACTTAGGCTTCATTCATCACCCATTTATTATTTACGATTTTTTTCAATCACTTTTTTGCACGGCCTGTCTTTGTGTCTCGATCTAATCGCGTATCGACGAGAACACGCGACTTTGTGAGACAACATAGGTGTGTACGACACACTCGGTGACACTTCGCTACGTATTTACAGGTGCATTTAATTGTGGCTACGTAGCGAAATCCATACCATTCGTCCGTTGGTCAACAAATTAAAATATACATAGAACTATGTCGCTTAGACACAGCACGCATGTTATTTCGACCCGAACCCGCCACTATACTAAGGACAAACTGGCAATCGGTTCATTTTGCTTACCGACGTTTGTTGTGACTTTTTCAGTATGCGCGATTTCATTTATTGACTTGTTAGTGAAGTGTAATGTAATTAGTATAAACCTAATTGACTTCAGCGTGTAGTTGTGTAGATATAGGGAAATGACACCGGATAAATTATGACCTTGCACGTCAGATTTGACACTGCTGCACATGACCTATTAGGTATTTGGTTAACGAACCCTGAGCACTCGAATTTAGCAGTATTCGGTAGTTTCATCCGTCACTACGTCGAGCGTAAGAATATACGTTTCTGGATGTTGACGGTAATTCGAATTGCTTCCATCACCTTCCGATTTTCTTGATACCTGTTACACTCTATTTACAACTAAATCGCAAGGCTTGCTTCCGTTTCTTGGTTCTGCACAACTCATTTTCTCATCGTCTCGACCCGTGATGTGCCTATCCACAAATATACCATACCTTTTTGGTTATAGTTTTCTTTTGGCTGGCTTCTGTATTTGCTTTCTTTATTACTTGTTAGTTTGGATGAGGGAATAACCGAAGTTATGTTTCGTGAACTCACAGGTTTGGATATTCCTCAAGTGAACTTGGTGATAAACTGGAACATGCCGGTAACACGATCTGGAGCTGCCGATTGTGAGACTTATTTGCATCGTATTGGCCGATCCGGTCGATTTGGCAAGGAAGGGTTGGCGGTAAATTTCCTCACCACTGAAGAAAAGCCTATTATAGAGCAACTGGAGCAACATTTTCGTAAGTTTTTTAATTTCAGAGTGCTTCACTTTTTCCATGCGCCACTAATGGTGTGCTGCTGTTTGGGTGATGTGCATCTCTGTTTAAATGCATGTGTACACAGTGTGGCTCACCATCTCTGCTCGTTTGGTACAGCTGTGCAAATGACTTTTACTTGCGTTCTGGACTCATGTCTGACCAGTCATGGACGGTCATGCTGACTCTTCTTGTGTGGTTGCCCCAGTGAAGTGGCAGAGCTAAACTGTACGGTATAATTTCATATATGGCCCTAAATTCCACGTTAAAGGGACGTTGGCGATGAAAGGTAGTTTTGTTCCTAAGCTTCTAACTGGGCGGTATGGGCTAGTAATCAAAACCAACTAGAATGCCATATTGCCTTGCTCGATAAGCCTTAATAATTGGGCTGAGAAGAACACAACATCACGGGCAACCTATAACACTCAACGTTTCAACCACCTCGAGTGGTTTTCCTCAAGAGTATTTCAGTTGAAATCATATTAAGAAAGGGACAGAGTGAGTTTATCTGCCCTCTACGAATCTGGTGGCGGTATGTAAGTGTCGTATTCGTGATGCTGAAACGAACTGCGTGCCACCATTTCCTACAGTTCCATAACTCAGAATGCAACAGCATTGTGTTCACGTTGGAAGCTGAAGTCGAAGAATATTCACTTAATTTTCTAGACTGCCTTGTCAAAGTTGATGGTCAACAGAGATCTCGGGTTTCTGTGTACCTCAAACCAATCCACTATGGTCGATATCTCAACGTCCGCTTACCGCATCTGCTCGGTATGAGCAGGACAGTCATCCGATCAACCATCAATAATACGATTTGTGCCAGTGAACTCTCCAAAACAGAGTTTTCTCTCACTAAAGAAATGTTAGCCACTATCCATTATCCACACGCGCTCATCGAACACACAATTAAACGTATATCAACTAAGGAGGAAATCGGAAAGACCAGACCTTTCCAGTGTAGTGTGCAAATACCGTATCGTGAGCAATCATCTGAAAAAATTCTCTCCCTCCTGTCTGAATGTGCTATCCGGACGGCATTTCAATTAGATAATACCTCAGAACGACTAGTGATGCTCCCTAAAGACCCAATCTTCATGGGTGTCCAAACAAAGTGCGTTCACGAGATCAGATACGGTGATCGCAATGTTGGTTGTGTAGGAAAAACAGCAGACAATTGAAAGTACGTGTTGTTGAATGCAAGAGACATATGCAGATCCTTCGCCCGTCAACTTCAAAAGCAGGGGGAAAATTTCGCCACCTCATTGTCAGATAATCATAACGTATGTTTTGATCAAGCTCGTGTGATTCATAAAGGTCTTCCTTCGCATGCGAAATGGTGCTGTGCTGAAGCTCCCACCATTTACACCCAACACGCATGCGTCAACCTTAGTGTCAGCAAACTCGGACCGTTCGGCCTCAGATGCACTAAATTTCGTTTGGATGTCTTACAGTTAAATTCTGAGCTGTGTAGTCCGCAGACTCATTAAATAAACCGGAAGCGCGTCTGCAATTTTTTGCGCGATTTACTTCCTCACAGATTCCATCAACCACTTAACAAAATTGCAGTTGAGTGAGTTAATAATGTCAACCATTGAGCCGATTGGTTGCCCATCTTTGTAAACTGAGGTCATGAATTTTAGCCTTACTGATAACCCTTACTCACATGTTTACAGTAGTGTAGTTTTATTTCTGAAGTTAACGCGTTGCCTGTCTTCATTCTTCAATGGAAAATGCGTCCACATTTATTCGATTTCTCGAAGTTAAAGATTTGTTGCGTGCAATATCACTTTTTACTTCCACTCATTATCCTGTCGTATTGTACCACTGATGAGCAGATGGACAGGTTTGATAAGTTAAGTGACTCAGTTATGGAACATTAAGGCTTCGGCTGTATTCGAACAGCATGTCCGAACATGACAAGTGCCTCATTAGCCGAGCTACGAAACCACACCAGGAGCTCGAAAATTTCATATTTGGACTCTGTTACCCACCCGTCCCTCTTTGTCACATAGAATCCACCAAATGATCTGGAGGATCGACTGCTCCGACAGGATTTCCCAACCAATTTATGCTGTATCACATTTATTTGTATGGGTCACGACAGCGTGTAACATATTTAACCACTCGATTTAAATTGGCAGTTTATCACTATCATACGCGCCTATACACCTAGTGGTAACTTCCTCTTTCCTTCGGTTATTTACCGTTGCAATGGTACAGTTACATTCATATATATATATATATATATATATAGGTTTTCATTGACGTTCGAAGTGTCTCATTACTGTGTATCAATCACCAAACGAACTCCTTCTGATACAAGCGCAATACCCAATCCTAAACGCAACAAAGGTGTCAGTATTCCTTGATAAATCCTTAGTCTAGTCCTGTACAAAATTCAAATACTTGTCCATCATCCAAGTACTACCAGTGATCGTGCTATGTCATCCAGAGTTTGTTAGACACTTGGCGGATAGTATTTAACTTCGCTACTTTCTGGACACCTTCGAAAGTCGGACATTTAGAATCTACGGTATCCTCGTACCAGAAAGTTCAAGAAACGTCAGGGTTACAAATGGCTATTCTCGGTCGTTTTCAGTCAACGTATACAATAACAAGTTACTCATTTGGTTCGTATACAGTAGTTGAATTTAGTGGTACGGATTTTAGTGAGATTCGACTGGAGGGGTTTCTTGATTGAAGAAGGTTTGGCCTATCGAAACTCATGTACAAGCTGCTCCAAGCGGAATTGAAATCAATCGGTGCCAATCAATCAGAAACATCGATCAGCCGCTGCATTGGATAGTGTTATCCTTCTATAAAAAGGATGCCATTTTTCCCATAAATTGAGACTGCTTAGTTCCGCTTTTCTGATTTTCTTGATTTTGTAGCCCAGTACGTGACACATCCGTAATCTGAAGTTGCTTAGGTGGCTATTCATTTGACGTTTTGTGTATACAAACGAAAAATATCTGTATTACTCGGGATTAGGGACTTCGAATAGCCTTAGAAATCGTACTCGGATCGAAACCTCTCACGCAAGTAATAAGAAGAAAACCTCGTAAGCGGTTCATGAGACAAGAAGCCACATTAATAGATGTACAACAGTATTGAAGAAATCTCATTCTGTCATTGGCTGATCGTATTGGCACACATAAAGTCTCATATTATAAGTTAATTGGTGTAATACAGAACAGAGAAATTAACGAATAAATGAAGGCGTAACATTGAGGCTGTTTGTCCAATCCTTATATTGGGATAATGAGAGCGAAACTCGAGTCTAGTGCCTCTTTTCGAAAGGGGCCGACTGGAAAGTCTGTGGGAATGCGACAGCTACGATCAATTGTGGGTGATGTTCAATCCATATAAAGATCAAAATTCCCTGCTACTGCGCATCACCTGGTGTAGTATCTTTAACACATTTTTTTGGATTGGTCCCCTGTTAGATCTTCTATTGTGTCGGGGTTTGGATAAGCGGTGAATCGAGCAGATTTTCACCACAATATCATGTTCAAAGAATTTGGGATTGAGTACCGTCCAAAAGGTCAACATGTGGTTGGCCGTGGGAGGTTCAAGGACTTCACATCTAGCTTGCGGTTGTAGCTCCTTAGTGCGATAATTGCGTGGGAAACTTTGTAGACTGTATACAACCAATATCCACCGTGATTTGATGGCCCGCACCGATCAAGTTTTATCGGATTCCTGCCATTACAGTCATGGAAATGTTCACGGATCTTACTTGATTATCGCCGATTGGTTTTCCCAGTGCCTCCTGCTTTACAATATAAACTGATCAGAAATATACTTGCGATCTTGGTCCCACTTCATCAGCCGAACCGATATCCTTTATCGGTTAAGCATCCTCAAGAGAACCGTACAATTCGCTTGTGTAACAGCAGCCTATGATAATGAAAACACCAAGCTTGGCGGCTGCAATCATATGGTTCTACATACGGGACCGACAGGCAAACATGCACATTCCAGTTTGTTACGGATGGTCCGTCTCCACATAGGTTTTGTTCACTGTTTGTGCAGTTAAATTAATTCGAATGTTTGGTGTGTGTAAACCGTGTGTTCTATCAAGTGGTATTGTTCTGTTGTCATTTTTGGTGAGCTTGTTCTAGATCCTTGCTATGCTAGGTCAATTTTTCTGCGTTTGTTAATGCAAAATTCCACTGGCTCCATTTCGATTTTGTATTTTACAGAAATATCAATTCCACCTCTGACCATTGATGATATTCCGGTGTGAATCAAACCATATACAATCATCTTCGTTTTTTGAATACATTTTGTAAGCAAGCCCATTTTCCATCGCAATGCCCGGAACGTGTACACAGCCTGTTCATCACACAAGACACTAACTATCGACACCTGCAATGAGATTTGTTTTCGCAGATGTGACGATTCTGTTTTTTTACTTCTCGATATTGTGCGTTTTACGTGCCACTTGAACCATTAATAGAGAATATGACCTTGCCTTCGTCTTATTCTTTATTCATTTCCCCACACAACGTTGATACTTGTTTTTGGTTGCCAGCGGACCATTGTTTGTATGAGTTATCGATTTTTATGGAGTGTTTGCCTGTACCGTGTACAGAAATTTACTTGCCTCAGTGGCATGATATTAGTCGAAGTGAAACTTTCTTTTTCTGCTAATGACTCAAACCATCAGAGGTGTTTAAGCTTACACTCGGTAACGTTAATCCTCTGATATCCAATTTCGAAAAAGGTTTTGAAATTGCAATCCGCTGCTTAGTCGTTGTTTTCATCGACCTTGTTCACTGATACGAACTTCCGCTTCTGGAGAGGTTCTGATCGTTCGAATGAGCGTTTCGAAATTGCACGTTATTATTCCGTTGATTCTATGCTTTACGTGGTCTATTCTAAGGTTTTCTGGAGCGCAGTGGTCAACGGTAGCTTTATGAATTATTTACCGTTACAAGAAAAGTTAGATGTTCACTTCTTTTTATCGAGTAGTTTGCGACAGCTACTTCCTGTTAGGTGGACATTTCGGGACCTGAAATACTTTTCCTTATAACACCTCTTCTATTATAACGACGTTCATGTATGCACGCACACAGAAATTGCCTCTCCACATCACTTTGTCCCGATATATGGTTGGATATAAAGGTGACCAGGGCGGCTTATAGCGCCTAGCGTACACACATTAGACGCGAATGTATTGCCGTCACTCCGTACTAGCGGAATATTTGCTCACCCAAACTTTATTTATCGATTTGTTGTTTTTATTACCACCTCGATGATTATCGTTGATGTGATTGGCTTAACACCGGTCATTCATACAGTCAGTCGGCTGTTCATATGACCTTGACTAATCCATCAGACTCAGCACAATTACATCATGCCCGACATAATGATAGTTAAAAGACGAACCTTAGGTAATCTGTTGGAATGCAGAGAAGGGACGAATAACTCGCGATTTCCTCGCAAAACGTTGAATAGAAGAGTACGTATACAGATATTCTAGACTGATCGATTGCACAACAGTATGAACATTCGTACAACAGAAGCTGTTAATGGTTTAATTCGTAGTCCTTCGCCTGGTCAAGTGGAATAAAAGAGTTGACCCTTTTTGGTCACACTATCGGTTGTTCAAATTTCAAGACCCCACTGCAACAACGTTTGTTCCCAATGTTCGTCCAGAATAGCCGGAAGTTCTAAGGTAATCTCTATAGTTTCAACACTGTACAGGCATTTAAGTCTTTCTTTGATATTGACTTTTCCACGTCTTACTGGATCATTTCATATTAATACATCCCGAAACTTAGCTGGATTCACTTCGTCCGAATGATTCCTAGAAATACGAACCTGCAAACTACTTGGCACATGAGCGACGCTTTCGAAGGTGTGACAGCAGGTACAGCAGTCCCATCATGGAATTTATCAGTAGCATGCCGAGAAGCGTCAATGCTGTGGTGTCAGACCATCGGTACGTGCAAGCGAGTATCCATATTTAAAAGTGGAGCGAATCGAGAACCATGTAACCTTTTCGTCTGTGCCGCCCTGGCTGAGTAATGCTGGCTGCTCCTGATATATTTTTTCTCAGAAATTTGGTCAGATCGTGTCCTACGTTTGATTTATTCGCGCTTCCAGAGTTCAGTCGCCGATTTGTTTGGCTGAGCACATGGGTATCTATGGCAGTCACCGCCGCAAACCGGCAGTTAATCATTCGGTCACAGATAGCCTTAATCAACGTGCACAGTATCGATCGACGTTTAACTCAGTTTGCCTACTGACTTGACGGGTCGTTGGAATGTGGAGGATTGAGTGATAGAAACGTGGGTGGAACGTTGTTAGAGGTTTGGTGTTTATGAACGTCCTCCTGAGAGTGGTCGCATAGAAAATTTGTTCACCGGAAGAGCCTGCCAATCGAGAGTTATTCCTTTTACATGCGCATCTGTGCTGTCTAAATGTTTTCGACTTCGGCGTTTGCACAGACCTTCCAGTGAAGATTCAATGATAATGAGCGAGGGTGCACTTGACAACAGCTCTCCACCAAACGCTGTCTCCAAAGATGAATGCTGGAATACGAAACCTTTCTTTGCTGAGTGGTCCATAGTTCTTTGTCACGTTAGGCAGCCGTCAAGCCATTTAGAGCGAAAAATCATTGAACTCTCATTGCTGCCCAGTTTGTCACACCTGCAGTCTGTTGTAATTGCTTCCTAAAATAAAATGTCAATCTCTTCTGCTAATTATTGAATTGTAAACGAGCCGTGAAAGGTCGTTAACGTGACGACATTACTTGATTAAGTAGCCGCATTGACGGATTTATTCATTCGAAGTAGGATGCGTGTTTTCGTTTGGTTTCGCATTTTTATCTGGTGCTTGTACCATAGAAGTGAAGAAATATATTAACCATAATTCCAACTGGGAACTTTTCTTAATCATGTGTGTATGCCGCATCGATTGATAGGACTGTAAACCAAATACAACGTGACGAACCAATTCATTAGGATTGGAGACTCGCCGGTGATTTTAGAACACTAAGACTCTTCATACAAGCGTGACTGGTCACGATTCTTCACCATATCTGATTCCGGCTTTGGCGGTAAGGCTATGGCAGTGGCAAGGATATGCACTACTGACGATCTCTAATGAAGGCGAAACTCGAGTCTAGTGCTTCTTTTCGAAAAGGGCCGACTGGAAGGCCTGTTGGAGTGCGACAGCCGCGATCATTTGTGTGTGATGTTCAATCTGTATGTAAGACTATGTATCATTCGATGGGTTAGCATACAAAGCACGCGTTCAAACAAAGCATTTCGTTAGGCATATGGGTTTCCGTGCGACTGTTTTTGGAGGTTTGTCTTTTGCATTGTTCACATAATGATCTAGGGTACACGAGCATTTGTACAACCGTTAAACCTCTTCATGAAACATTTCTGCTGGTTTTGCACTTTACGTAGGCTGTTTGAACGACCTGACTAATGGCCTAGTTCACATCAGACCTGAATCCTGTGTCTACGTCCGCCATCCTTACTCGCGACTCAGAACTGACGATTGGGCGCCTGCTGCTGATTTGCTTTGTGTCATATCAGCTGCCAGAAGTGCCGACCAATCTCGTAGACTTTTAGGTTGATCTGTAGCATTATCTGAGCTTCGTCAGATCCGGTGAATTTTATCATCACAATTGTGTCGCTGTTAAAAATGTAGTCCCTAGGACGTTCATTGTAAGCAGCCTGTCTAATCAACCGGTTCGTCTACATCGAGGGTTAATTTGCGTATCTTGTCAGATATCGGACGTTCATCTGTTAATCTTTAGTAGCTTGCGGATACTAATTTGCCATTTCTTTGCACTTGGACTCTGATGTATCTGTTGCAAACGGGCAGTTGTCATCTATGGCCGCGCGCTCTGTGACTTTATCATTGATCTTCTGAAGATTTCTGGAAAAAGTAAGTACCTTGGCTAACTCTCGTTTACTCATGACACACGATAGGGTTCCATTGTTTTTTGCTAACTTTAGTAAGATTCACCAGGTTTATCCGTCATCTTCTTACCCGTATGTGACTTCAATCTTGCGCTGAAAGCCCGTGTATACAACTCGTGGTTGCGTAGTGTGACCATTTGCGGAAGGATGTTCGACAATTTTGTCCTCAAGGCATCTATGTGAGTGCACCACAAAAAAATGCATCGCGGTCAGGTAACCTACATTTGGAAAGAGTAGCCTCAACATATCTCCAAACAAACTCGTGTAACTGTGTCAGCTCAAATGGCCTGAGAATGTATAGTATGACCATCTTGCTGTGTACTCGTCACGAATGAGTCATGCGGATATAACCGACGTGTGTATTCGTAAGGAATACACAACGATAAACCGCCAATAGACGCTTAGCCATGTTTTTATATAGTAGACAACAAAACTATGAAAACAATTTCGGTGACCTGAGTCTCTCAGGGATCAATCAACACCGCTTGCAGATATCAAATGACCGAATCGCCCATGACGAACATTGTTAAACTTAACAACAGCCAGTGGGACACTAGAGATGAGCACCGTGTTGAAGTGAACTGTCTTTCTCCAGTAAACGAACTGATCAAGAGGCATTGTTTGCATCTGTGCCACAAGTGCTGGTAGGTTAGTGAATTACATCTTCGGTCTGGTGAGATGCGGGGCGGCAGGACAGGCTTAACGAGCAGTCAAAAGGACGAAATCCAAGATCAGGTTGTGTACGCAGTTTACACTCCTCAGGGTCAAGGGTTCTGTTTACGGTCAAGATTCTCATCTACAGTTAAACTGTGATCATCATTCGGATCATCTGCTTTTTATAGTAAACCAAGTTATCAGCTTTACCGACGTAGTGACCTCTTCATGTTTCGTGTGATTGTCTCTATTACCATCGCGCGTGGTCTCCAAATCACCTTCTCCGCTGTCGCTTTTGACCAAATACCTGTTGTGGTTACGCCAGTTGTAAGGATCCAACAGCTACTCTGTTAGTTACGAATGGCCTCAATTCGCTTTTGTCTAGCTTGAAATGTTATCAAGCATTCTGTGACCCAACTCATTCAGAACATGCTAACCCAACCGTTGTGCAAAAGTACAAATGTCAGCTTGATCGGGCGTCGTAGCCGTGTTGGGTGATTGCAGCAACATCGTTGCCATTGCTTTATAGTTTGATTAGCTTGCGGTCGTCCCGAACTTTGTCCACTCCGGATATTGCTGTGAGTATCTAGTCCCTTACTAACTGTTCATTCAACATCGACTGTAGTATCCGGCATATCAACTTTATCCTAAGTTCCCATGCATCAACAAGAAGTGTTAGTCACACTCGCTTCTGATGGATTTGTTCTTACTCTTGCCGTTAATCTGCTTTTCCGTGCCGCACCACGAAGCTTCGTTCCATATTCACTGTTATTTCTCGAATTACTCCGCATTGCCGCTAATCTTGAGAAGGTACAGGAAGGCCAATCTGTTTTTGGCGAGCGAACCATTTCGCTGTTCATGGGTCGGCTTCTTAAACATAAGAATAAACACATGTATCTTTTCTCAGTGATTCGACCTCTTAGAAATGGTCCGAAACTATTCTCACCAATATCTGCAGGAAGTTTCTCGTGAAGTACGACTCTGTTAAACTGCACGAGTGTCATCTTCGGGTGACACACTGAGGGTACCATCTTTTACATTGAGAGCGGCTTAACTGTATCATGCTTTCAGCTTACAATCTTCAAAGTACCCATTGTTGAGGAGAAAGTAAAATACTTAGTGTTCTATAGTGACTTTTTAAAAGGTTGAATCAGCAGATAGACTACAGAGTGGGACTTGTGTAGTATCATCAGGTGGTTAGTCTGAAACGAAATTGGAGTTCATTCCAACTACCTACTGACGCGTGTTACTTCTTCGTGCGGAACAATAGTGAACTGTCTTAAACTTAACAACGGTTTATGAAAACCATGAACAAAACGAAGTCCACGTCAGAATGAGCTGTCATTCGCCGTTGAACGAATCAAACAAGGTGTGTTGGGCCAATGAAGATTTGTTACCAGCTGTTCGTTCGTATTGATCTAATGCCCTGACATGCTTTTCACATGACTGGCTTGTTTGAATGTTTTCATGCAATCGTTCTCCTGCTTTAGACTTTTCAACTCCAGTTCCACATATGAGCTTGGTTCGATCAGTGCACCATTTACAATTCGCTTGTAAAGATGTGTGGCACACTTATCAGGTATTCGCTGGTGGATTTGGCTATAACTTCCACTGTATGTCTAAACATGGGAATTATGTTAATCTGGTGCTTAAAAACGGGACGTCCATGGTTATGTTGAGTGAATCTGGCAGACCAACCATTTATAATCATCCCAACCCGTATTTGTATGAGATGACCAACCGATATATGCAACGAGACAGACCGTTTGATATTGCTTTGGAAGTCCATGATGTCAATCAAGTTTGTGATCGATTGCGACGCCTTGGTAATGGCGCAGACACTGTCCTCCTTGATCCCGTCACTCATTCGGATTATCACGGTAAAATTGACATGGCTGTGATTCGTTCGTGTTTGCCAGGCGTGTTGCATACTGTGCTGAACACGTCGCAATATAAAGGACTTTTCTTACCGGGTTACACTGTCCCTGAACTGGGTGCTGAGTCTACATTGAAACGGAAACTACAGGAACATGAGTCACCAGTTCATTCAGATCCTGCGAACATTGTATGTTTGGATCATATTGCTTTGGCCTGTCGCACAGGTGAATTGGATCAAGTGATTCGTTGGTATGATGATGTGTTCGGAATGAAACGTGCCTCTGCGAATATGTGAGTCATCCGCCTTCGTTTATGATCACCCACTCTTATTACGTGTTAATCAGCTCAGATGACGATGTGAATGGTTTTGTAGTCAAACACAACGATACAGGCATGCGACTGAAGGCAATCACTCCTACTAAAAATGTATCAAAAAGCACATTGGAATCGATAAACTCCTGTAACTTCGTTCTTGTCGAACCTCTGGAACAGTCAAGTGAGTTTGAATTTCACTGACATGTACGCTCTTGTTATTTTACTCTGTAGCTTGTCCCCAAACTAGTGGCATTCCTACAGTTAAACTTCATTAATTACAGGCCCTAATCAAGTTACCCGCTTTCTGGATGCAAATGGTGGTCCTGGTATTCAACATATTGGTTTGGCTGTGTCTGACATCTTCAAAGCTGTCTCTGCTTGTCGAACTGGTGGCATTCGCTTCATTGATCCTCCCGAGACCTACTATGATCAGGTGAGATTGTTTGATTTGCTTTGTTGAGCAAACTAATGAACAGAGAAAGCTGGCATCAACCAGCGGACTTAGATCTGATATGCAAATGGTACGGCTGTCGTGTACAACTCGCTGCATTTTCATACGTACATCGGCAGGGCGAATCAAACAATTTATTGTTGTTATTGTGTATTTCTCTGTACCGATCGACTTTGTGAGTCTTATTCAATACCGGTCGTTCAGTCAGCCACCGTCTCACTTAGTTAAGCACAAGTTTACCAAACTCTGCATGCGGACTGTCAAAAACCAAAATTTGTCAATCAACTGAAATATAGAAGGTGGGTTGGTGACTGAGAAGTACTCATGAGGACGCTGGGTTGAGTGATTTAACGACCGCACGAGCATTTCCAGTGTACATTGCTGCAGTCTGTGTATGATCTGTAGTCTGTTCAACTATGAGGGTGAGTTGAATGAGGTTGATCCACACTGACTTTTTTGGATAATGTTTATTTTTAACGTCGCTCACCTAGAATGGCCGGATATTTCAAAATGAAAATGATGGGCCAG
This sequence comes from Paragonimus heterotremus, assembly GCA_013368495.1. Classification (NCBI taxonomy): domain Eukaryota; kingdom Metazoa; phylum Platyhelminthes; class Trematoda; order Plagiorchiida; family Troglotrematidae; genus Paragonimus; species Paragonimus heterotremus. The sequence goes on from LUCH01000473.1 coordinate 115,652, forward strand.
GCCGACAGAGCTTTGCAAGAGGCTACCTTGCCAGAAGTACGCCACCTTCAGAAAAGTGGACTCATAATGGTTGCTTTGTTCCTTCTTCGCCCAGTTGTGTTCGATGAGCAGGACATAGTATCCGGTCAGGTAAAGTGATAATCGACTGCTTAAAAAGAGAGGGTGGCGTGCAACAAATGTCAGCTAGACTTACAATGCAGGGAAGCAAGTACACACATAGTATAATACAACGGAACGAGCACTACAGCCCTGTAATTTTTATTGTCAAATTCAAGCTGGCTGGTCGGCGTTGACTTTCCCCTGATCACTTTTTTGTCTACGAGTTTGCAAATGTGGTTTGTGGGGATGGGGCACTGGAAGTCATCCTGTCCTCTTTTGTCTGAGAGTGTTTCAAGTATAGTACTAAAGATCTGTTCTAACCTGTTTCTGTTACGCACTAATCGTATTCACGTGAAATACAACCAAAACAGTGGAGACCGTTCTAACATTATTCCAGTTTTCATTTTCGGTTGGATCGATTTTGTGTCATCTTGGTTCGCCCAACCATCGATAATAAGTATACTCGCTCGCGACAGAACTAATAAACCATTTCACTGGTGGTCCGTTGCGGTTGTAGTCTAACGACTGAGTGGAATGCATGTTGTTTTGGACGTGAACCTGTTTCACAGATGGAAAACTACCATCGCATTTCCACCAAAAAACCGGTTAACTGGATCACCTGAATGGTCACGTTTTATCTTGGTCCACCTAAGACTTTCGGTTTCACATTTGATCTATTTCACTTTGTCCAAGTTTATGTTCTCCTCTTTATTCTGACAAGAAACTTTTGAGAAACTCGTCGTCGGTGTTGTAGTAAACAATGACTCAATTTACTATACTGTACCGTCTGATCAGACTCATTACCTTTTGTGAATGATTGACCGAACTGTTGTCTTGCTTTACTCGTGTGACCATTGTACGTAATGTATGCCTACAGTCGATCGCGGAACAGATAGCTCATTTGGTTCACAGTTGGTTTGACTCTACCTACAAAGTCTGGCTGCCTCCGATAGAGGATGGATATCAAAATATCCACGCCAAACTCTCTTGCTGAGATTCAAAGGGGTTCCTACGTGAAAGAAGAAGCTTATCCTTACAGGCAAAATTTTTTGCTTGAACTATCTAGCTACAAACAAACGAATGAACACTATCATTACAAGCTGTCTGCTGTGTTTCGACGTGAAGCCGTTTCTGACAAGCGTTGGTTTACAAATTTGACGCCATGTGATTTCGTCACTTTTTGGCACACTGGAACTAAACCTTGATTGTTTACTGTGCCGGTTTTTAGCCCCTATCGCCTGGCGTGTAATCTAAGTATTTCGGTGTTCACCTGAAAATTAGTCGTTCTGCTGTTGTTTCTGGAGACGTGTTAGTATTTATTACTAAATTGAATGTCCGTTTTAGCTCTCTCAAAACCCTTCATTCCCGTACTCGCACGTCAGCATGGATAAGTTGCGAAAATCTGGCATTCTCTTGGATACCGAGGTTACAGCTGCATCAAGACTTCATCCAACCGGCGATGTAGCGTGAGTTGTTCTGGGTTCTGCGCTTTTTACATACTGATATGTACACATACCCCAGACAAGTAATTTCACCTTCTCCATGTGACTTTTTCGTCATATTATATCGGAAGCTCATTAAGTACAATTTTGACCAGAATAAGTGACCCATCTTTCAGTAATGTTCTTGTTAAATATGATCATATGTTATCGCGTGTCCCTAACTTTTCAGACCAATGCATCAACAAATGATATCTATTTCCCCGAACTTGCAGTATTTTCAGCCATTGTGTGGTGATGGTTTGTGTCCATCTCCCGCAACAAACATGTTTAATTTGGCCGTGACCTGCGCGTACCTCATTGCTTCGTGCAAATAAGAAATTTTCGAGCTCTTGGCGTGGCTTCCTGGTTCAGCTGATAGAGCGCTTGCCGTGTTTATGCATGGTGTTTCTGTCGCTGGTTCGAATTGGGTCTCATCTAAAATAATAAATCTGCCAAACTACTTATTAGTAATACAGTTTCCATGCTTAACAGTGGTGTTGATGGATTCCAGCGTGAACTGTTCGAGAAATCCTGGCGCGGCAGTCGATCCCTTTGATCGTGGTGGATTCTATATGAGACAATGAAACGAGTGGGTAACCGAGTCCAAATGTGAATTTTCCGAGCTCCTGGCGTGGCTTCGTAGCTCAGCTGGTAGAGCGCTTGCCGTGTTGAGGCATGATATTTCTGTCGCTGAATCGAATCCAGCCGAAGTCCTAACTTTTCACAATTGAGTCTCATTTACAATTAGATTTCACTGGACAATTATTATTATCAATGTTATTATCAAGCCAGTCTATGAACAGACGAGTTGCTAATTCAATGGGATGAAACGAATACAGATAATAAACGAAAAGTGAGAAGACAAAAAATGTGGAATAAAATGTGCAGTAGTAAGAAGAAAAGATTTGTATATCTGCTTTATACCGTATAGGATTTTGGCTTTGTTGTTGCATCTCCTTGAATGAATTACTTTTGGTACCACTACTACATTTGATGCCAATCTTTTCGTGCCCCTTCGTCAAGTTCTTGGTTGCTGTATTTTTCTAGCCAAACCAGTGTCAGGGAAGGATACGATATATATATATATATATATATATATATATATATATCACGGCGAAACTGAATCTCGTGGTCAAGCTTGAGTGGGAATCGCACTGAGTTCCAGAGCAGCGCAGTGTTTGTTAGATTGAATCCCAGTACACAGTGGCTTATACGCTCTCTGACTCAACACATCAGTTAAGGTCTGTCAACGCAAATCAGAAAAGCGTTATATATTCATTATATGGGCGTATGCCCCCAACGGATAGCTGTTCGAACGCTCCCACAGATGCTTTGTACGACGTCCCCGCCGAAATTCTAAGGCAAACGAAACACTCTGGCATCATCTTATCAACCGGTGATGTTGATGCTCAGCTTGGCTGTCTATTCCCATACGAGAGGCGACTGAGATGTGTTTGATGTCTGGACACAACGAACTGTCATTGGCGGCAGATTGTTGTATTTGTGCACACCCCACGGTCTCCGTATTCCGTGCACCGCATTTCAACACAGGAAGAGGCATTGTATCACATGGAGAATTCCGTGTGCTTCTCGGACATAAACACACATCGCTCACATAGCAATCAGTTACAGGTGACGCCACTCTGTTGAAGACTGTCGTGAATTTCTGAGTAACCAACTGGACTCGGGTCATGTTGTGCGTGCCCTTTTTGTTTTGTCATTTACCCGGAGGTCATACGCTCATAAATGCAAGATACTTAACTGGCCTTCGAGCGAGGAAAGTGTAAAGAACCCTTACCTGGAGGTGTCAGTAAGCAAGTTGCCCAGTTCGACTCATTTGAGAGATCGTAACACACACTGGGAACAAACCATAGCAACTAGGAAAGCCTACTGTGGAGAGGTGTGTTCTGATGGAGGTGTACAGTTGCGACAGAACTAGATTTTTGTCACATCGGTGAACCTCATGAACAAGTGTTCGATCCCACCTGTTTCTGGATATGATGAGGACTGCTGAAAACACAAACTGACCAAAAGCTTGCACAAAGACCGCGAGCATCACTTCGCAAAGAACACAGCTCCAGAAAAATACGTAAATCTGTTCAGATCACTGCATTCCCACCACGCCCACAGTGTGAGGGTTTACGAACAACCGCCTCATATGCTTATCACTTCTAGTAACGTTCGTCACTGATGTCCGATCTTTCCCCCTTCTTATTTTATTTTATAATGGAAAGTGCGCTTAAGGAATCCAGTGAGCTTCCTGTTGAGCTCATTCTTGGCGCTAAGTTAACCGACGTAGAGTATTGGTAGTGGTCCTTTCTAGCTTCGCCTCTCTGCCGAAGACATATGGATCATGCTGACTAAGGTTAATGACCTCGCTAGTTTGTATGAAATGTGCTTCGTACTTTCAGAGTGCAAAAGGACTCCTCAAGACTGGAACGTTTCCACCCCTACGTTCTTTATTACAGGCTGTGGACTGTTTTAATACTTGGGTAGCACTATCTCGTCAGCCTGTAGTATTGCTGGTGAGATAACAGCGAAGATAACAAAGACACGAGTTGCCTTTGCTAATCTGCGTCATCTGTGGAGTCAGAAAGACGTTCGGTTGTCGCTGGAGATAAGGGTATATAATGCTTGTATGCATTCTGTATTGCCCTGTGATTCGGAAACATTCGCGACGAAGATGTCAACGGGCTTACTGTGTTTGACCATCGTTGTCTCCGTCACTTAATTCACATCAAGTGGAGTGATCGCGTGAGCAATACGACCGCTCGCCGGCGCGTATTCCGGAACGGTCGTGATATGCGGTCAATTGGCTAACTAATCCCGGTGCACAGACCGCGATGGTTGGGTCAAGTATTCTATATGTCCACGGAGCGTTTACCTTGTTTGGCCTTACACATCGAGAGCACTAGGAGTTGGGGAAAAGCGCGTGGTGGTCATGCAACAACGTGTTCACGAACTATGAAGGCCGCGACTGTTCGATTGAGCAAAGTGAGTAGATGTTGGCTGTCTGACTGGGGTCTTCGTGATCACTCAACTCGCTGGCCTTGAGTGCCCCCTGAGATGGTAGTGTGTCGTAATCAATGTTGTGCCTGTCTTCGTGCCATTTCCACTTCTTCTACTTAGTCTTCTTTTATTAGTTTTTAGCCTTTTTAGTAACGTATCCTTCTGTGATACCCCACTTCACTGTTAAGGTGAGCGGCGGCCCGGGCCTCAGTAAGTTCTGGTCAGGCTTAAATCTTTTGCGATGTGGATGATGGTATAGGTGTGCATATTATTTTAGTATGTTTCCGAGGGCGTAAGAACGTAAACAGCTTTGCGTGAGCCCGATGCCACAGTTAACGACGCGGATGTCTATTTGAGTTGCTACTGGAAACCTCCAGCCGGACGTTCTAAACGTCGTTGCAGTCTATGACTAGGCTCACCGCTGACTTCGCAGATCACCACGCTCACATCTGGCTTCCCGCTACTTCTTGCTCAGATAACACGAAAAATCTTTCGAACAGCGGTTTGTCCCATCTGGAACGCGCGTTGCCTTTACCAAATTTCGGGATCTTATCATAGTTGCTTCTAGAGTTTCAAACGATTAGGCTTGCGAACTGAATTATGCGCATTGATAAAATGATTACTCTGGCGAGTCCCAAGACGTTCGAGTGGTCGCATAGAAGCACAGCGGTTGGCAACTGAATGAGCATTACCACACATTTGCTTTGCATGCTACATGTCTGATTAACGTGCTGGAATCTAGTCCGACGGTTGATGTCCTGGACTAGGGTTTGGCGCTTGTAACCCGGCTGATTTACATACTTCAGTTTGTGTTTGATGACGAAGTGGCCTCCCATCAAAGATCAGAACAAGCTTGGCACGCACCAGTGCATGATCGTAATCCACACAAACGCACCAGATTGACTTATAGTCACAGAAACAGCCACGTCATCTATGGTTGATGACTAAGTGCTCAGTCTGTACCCTCGGATGACTTGGCGATAGTGGTCACCAAGCGGTACATTGACGTTTAGAACACCAAAAATCTGTACCTGCCAGAAGCAGACTGTTATCCACACAAGGCTGCGACAAGCGTTCACCATTGCCTGTTCAACGAATACCGTGAATGTGTGGGCCACCTAAATCACGCTCGTCAGCTTTTAGCCTGCTTACTTCAGCGATCAAATCTCCACCCAGCACTCCGATGCTCGTGCGCCGAGCGGTGTGTAGTAGGTTAGTGAACTGGTGATAAAAATCACCGTTGACTGCGTCTGCACTACAATCTGTGGGGGCATATGCAGCGACAACAAATTGACAGTGTTTGTGATAGACGCCTCCCAATGCTCTAACCGTACTTTCGGATTTAGACTGCTATCTGTAATGAATCAGAGAAGACCCATATCTAGTGCTCCTCGAAGGAGGAAACATGCCGAATGAGACCACTGGATACAGTGCGACGCAACGAATGTTTGGGAGAAGGACACGAACATAACTACCGATGATATATGAACTCTCACATTGTGACATATTAAACGCGTCAGATATTCAGGAGAGCCCACAACGACGTAGAATGCAACAAAAAATGTACTATAGTCGGGTGGTTGGGAAACTTACAGACTTTAAACCAGGAGATGAGGTGTGGGTCTAGTGTTTCCCTGAGACAGTGGATACGTAGTGTGGTGGTCAACGATCGCGGGCATAGTTCATACTGTGGTGGATTATCAAACCGGAGTTGCGAATATTCCAACACTCGGCCGAATACCTCAACGCGGGAGGGAGGCATGCCCAAAATCCCACAGCGATAGGAATATCTCGACACAGTCAAAGCCTACAATGGATAGATTGTGGACAACACGTGCTACCGGATGAGCCATCGGTCAACGAGATCGGACCAACGGACGAAGAATGGCAGGCGGAAAACCCCCAGGATAGAAGACGCCGATCATACGCAGAAACCGGGCAAAAGTGCACACGACGTATGGGCGGAAACCGGGGAATGTTGTGGACTGGAATTGTGATTCATAAACACGAGCGTGCGTTAGCATGGCAGCCAGTGAGTTGGGCAATAAAGATTGTGTCTTATTGGATGCATTTTCGCTACATTACGATGTTGTTGTAGACGGGGTGATGAAAAGAACTGGTGTGTATTCGAGAGAGCGGACTTTGTAAGAAAGAGGGACCCGTGATGCAAGCTACGAGGAGTAATTAAGAACGAGACGTGGACAAACTTATCATAAAGGAAACGATTAAATGAGTTTGCACTGGTGTTGTTTCTTGATTTGAGAAATTCAACCAATCAGTGTTCGTACACAAGCTGCCACAGGTGAAATCACAGTCAGACTGGCGCCAGTGAATCATAGATGGCGCTCAGCTGTAGTCGAATGTGCGTTTTTTTTTCAAACAACCGAGTTACAGGATGCGAGGTCGTGGAACGATACAGTAACTAACTGGTCAATCTAAATGCGAAAACGCCTGTCGCCTAACAACAATCGTAAACACTGTTGTTGCTCATAAAAAGATGCTGTTTTTCCAATAAATTGAGATTGCTTAGTGCCGCTCGGATTTCTATTCTGGTTTTTCTCTCGATTGAGTAGTACAGTACGCGACACTATTGTTCATCGAACAGCGCCTTCTCTGCGTATGCGTTTAGGGCACTTTCAAGCTCTGTTTGGCCAGTGATTTGAGCCACAAGATCTCCAGACAAGCGCACATTGTATGCGTCAATTGAGTCGGCTGACGAAGATTAAAGTTGTAGAGCTGCGCTTGGATCCTGAAGCCGTGTTTCCGCAAGATTGCATATGTCGATGTCGAGGATCTCCAAAGTAAGTGCAAGAGCTGCCTACTGGTATGTTTGCATAATTATTCGAACATTGAAGGTGACAAGCTTAACTAATGTTCGGAGAGAGGTTTGTTTCTGTCAGGCAAAGATACCACTTCAATGTTTGGCACTCTATCATTCGGCCATGACTTCCATCGTGAAAGGCAAATGAGACAAGTCTCTGGTGTGTCCGAAACTGATTTTGAGGGTTACCAAGTATAGAGTTATTCAGAAAAGCATATCAACTTTTTCTCGTAACAAATTTGAACTGATAAGTCAGGATCGGTTTGTCGTACGTTGTTTCTTTCCAACACCATTCGCGGAGGCAGTAGCATCTACCAAATGGAAGTCACCGCTTTGCTTACAAAACGCTTTGTTCATCGGCACCGAATTGCCGTGGTAACTAATGCACATTGATGTATGGTTACTGATTTTGTTGTTTGACTTCACAACGTCCATTAAACTTTTCTAATCTAAACGAACACACTTGCGTGCGTATCTGTTGAAATACAGCGAAATGTGCCCGAGAAATGTATTATGTAAAAAACCATTTCTGAATTCTCTGCTCAAAGCGTTGTTTAGCAAAGATGGGAAAATAGAACAGATTGTTTGTGTGCGGTTCAATGTGGTGTGGAAACATAGCCGACCACCACCACCTTGACCATAGAGCCGTGGCAAGAACACAGGATGAAATTCACTACTAACATAAACTCATCGATTTTCAATCATAGAGGCAGTATGCTTTCCGGTTACCCAAGCCGTGCGGTTGGTTAATCGGCTCGTTCATATCGTGCCTGAGTAGTGTTGGTGTCGTGAAAGATTTGCTCCCCCCTTGACCTGAATTTAATTGACTGCTCGGTTCCTGTTGAGGGCCTTTTTGGTTTGCACTAAAGGTCCACCGAATAGCCCAATTAAGCAGGTTGGTTTGTTTTGTTTGTCGTGGAGTTGGCGCTTAAAGCAACGCTGCTCTATTACGGAATTCGAGCTTAGTGTCTATTAGTACATCCCAACTCGCTTTATTAAACGTGGCGCTTTCATCGTGGTTTGACTGCATAATGTTCTCCCCACACTAGTAGCCGAAACCGCGCGTATTAGTGAGCATATATTTGTTACTGCTTTAATCAGGAAAGAAATTCGGTGCCAGGAGCGAAATAACGTCAAACACTCCCTGTTACCTATACTAATTGCCCGTTTTATTTGACTGCCTCATGCACTCATTGCAGGCAGCTTGTGTTCGGAATCCGTTGATTTTACAACGAATCGATGTTGGTGCTGCATTTTTTTCCGAAAAAAAAATATTTGTAAAACCAACACTTCAATCATCAGCACACTTAACCGGGAAGTGGACAGGCTAAGTCGATTATGATTGCTTCCACCACCTGCGTTTTTCCTATGGAGTAAGCATTTTATATGCGTTTGCGGCATTTCATTTCGTGCAGCTCGTCCAAGCTGTTGTTATCATCAAAAATGCCATTGGTTTGGTTTTTCACCCCGTCGCACAGATGTTTCGTGAGGTCCAACTGATGACACTGAACACGGTAAGGTCCGAAAGTCGTGCAAGCCTGGATAATTCCTCTACTGTTTGCGCCATTATAAACACCCGCCTTCCTCTTTCATTCATCTAAATGTTTCCTCATGCAGGGAATCCATTCCGTCTCTTTGAATTAGTGCTATGGTCAATCCTGACTGGTAGTTTACATTTGATTTGATCGAAACACAAGCATGCTTATTGGACTTCATGTAACTAAGTTGTTCCATCTCATTGAAATGTTGATTGGACATAATGTTTCCTGATTCAAATCAACCGTCCCTACTCATATCTCTCGGTTAGCAGCGGTGCCATGCACGTGTTTTCCGTACGGCTTTGCTAATCAGTTGTTTTGATCCAATCCAAGATCGAAATGTCAGACTAACTTCGTTTCCATCAACGTAACGTGCCGGCGGTATGACGCCACACAAAAAGAAGGAGACTATGTTGTCGATGTAATTTTCTGAAAGATATCAGCAATTTATGGCTACTGATATCTCAGACTTTGGAGTCAAACAGTTCTTAGTGTTTGTGGTTTAATTCACGGAGTACTTGAAACTCGCGAAGCTTCATGCTGTGACTGCGGCAGCCGAGACCAACGCATGTTTGTCAGACGTTGCATTTCGGAAGTGCTTTTCTGAGACGACGAGATGCCATACTTCAGCAGGTGAGTAGATCCCTTAGCACTGGAAAAATATTCCTTGTCACAGCCAATCAAGCACAATGCAGAATGTGTGGTGGAGGTCGCCAAGCGAATTCTGAAACTCCGCCGAGAATAAGGAGATTATCCTTGTCCTCTGTTGTTGAAATAAGAGGAATAAAATAGTTAGTTGTCACACGGTCAGGCGAATCGTTCCTAGACCTGTGTGTGTGAGGTTACTTACGTTATGTACACTCCAAAGCTGTGAACCAAACTGACATGCAACTGCTGATGGAACAGCGGATTAATGAAAATGAGTAGTACGGTTGTGGAATCCGAGGGTTGCATATGTTAAAAGTGGGTGGAGAAGACGCCTGGGTGAAGGCGCCCCTGATCGTCCGATGCCGTATGCGATATCCTGAATACACTTATTTTGGCCTGGAATTCAGTGCATCTGCAAAACGAAGGAGTCCAGTTCATCCATGAGATCCGTACATTCAATCAGAGAGAAATCTACTCACGAACTGTGAAAAGCTCGATAGAACGGAGGGACGCAGTGTCTGTAAACTAAAGGAGAAACCGAGAGTAAATTGGCCATGCACCGGAAATATCATTCTGCTCAGTTTGAGTCAATATAGTGTTGTTGATTCATCTAGTTATGGACTACCTATAGATGACCTTTCTGAGAGACTGAGTTTTTCAATGCGCTTACTTTACACTGTGGTCACCTTTTAATGTTTAATGGTATTGATTATTCATTTTTAGTCGTTTGTTTCTTATGTCACTGGTATCTCTGCGTACCGGGATGTGTAATCCTCTATTTCTAACTGTATTCACAGTCTACTGCCCCGTTTTTCCACCTAATGATAAGTACACGCTTGATCAGATAAGCCATACAGTGCGAAGCCAAAGCATACTGCCTTTTGGGAATAAATCTGACCTCGGGACATAAGGTTGTTCGATCGAACGATCAGCTGTGGTGTGGGAGAAAGTGTCATTTGAGTCTGTACAAAACCCGGGTGTCGCTTCACAGCCATGTATGCTTGTGGTTTGCTTATATTCAGTTTCAGGTCCATATTTTTCTTTCAAAACGCATATTACTTATGAGTTACATTCTACAGTCAACGACCGCATTCTGCGCTCCTTTCTTGATTAGACCACCATTCTAAAGATTACGATTAGACCCTCACCAATGCAAGCTAATCATTCTAACAGCCAAACTATTAGGACCTGCTTCTTCGGTCGTTTATCTTTTTTTGGCAACATGTAAAAAGCTGAATTCCATCCCCACATCTGGTAACTTTTCCTATTTTGTGAAAGTATTTCGGCCGTATTTACGAAAAGAAAGACTAATTATTTAAGTTCAGTTTGTCCAATTTCGACAGTAGTCTTCAGTTTTTCTTACGAATTGAGATGTATCACCAGGTTAAATGCATTACATTTATATCA
>LUCH01000473.1:151248-167011 GCA_013368495.1 Paragonimus heterotremus
TGGGACCAATAGCACGCATCATCTCAATGAGATTTACTGGTGTTCCCTGAGGCAGAATGTCTGTACACTATGGCCGAATCCCTTCTAGACAATGCAGAGGTATGTAATTTACTTGGTTTGCACATCGGTGATATTAGCAAACGCCGAATGTGCGATATGTGTTAAAGAAATGGAAATATACATACCAAGTATGACAGTGTTGTGTCAAGTTTTCCAATCGACGAATGGCGGTGATGTAGCCCTGTACTCCAACAGTCGGCAACATTAGATTACCTAATTTTTAATCTCATCTGAAACATATCAATTGCTCGTTCATTCGTCTTCTTAATGGTGCTAAACGCAAGGTCGTCTTCGCAAGATTCCCACAAGTAATATCTATATGTGGTTTTTTTATCCTGAGGTTGAGCTCGAGGTTCGGGAAAAGATCTGCATCTGAATTGTACGTTGCAGTTATGAGTGCTCATTTAACCGGAAACATCACAGAATTCATGTGGGAGAGAATCTCACTGAAAACCATTAGGCTAGATTACATCCTTGCCAGTGTACTCGTCACATATTTGGTTAACACCTAATTTACATGTAATCCTCTCAAATTGCAACTTAGTTTAGAACTTTTACAAAGTGGTTTGGATGCTTCTGACTCGAGAGTTTAACGACAACCGCTGGTCACAACTACCTAGTTGTTATTGACTAAACACTGACTGACGCCCAGGGACACGACTACTAAAATTAAAAGCTAACAAATTACGTTTGGGCAATTTTGGTAACAGAAAGAAAAGTCACTTCAGTGCCGTATGATCAGTTTTAGAAATGCATTAACTGAAAATTGATGACAATACAATCAAGTATTGCTTAGCCTGCAATCGAGCGGAAAATAGCTGTATCAACACAGCACCAGCCAGTTTTGAACAAAAGGCTTCGTAGTAATCCAAAATATTGTACGGAACTTTTACTTCAAACTTTAAAAGCTGTCCGCTACATAAGTGGAATAATCTTCTCAAATAAAGACGATAGCAACACTCTCTGCAACAATGACTAAGTGTGCTGGCCACCAGCTTCGTCTGTCCAACGTATATGTCCACTACCAGTTACTTGAATGTTTTCAAATCAGCTATTATCATCGCTGTTAGACCTGCTGAAGTTCGTCTGGTACGTTTGTCGTCTTTTGTTTGGTATGGGGCGGAGCGATGAATCCGTCGAGGCATGTTTGGTTTTCTTGTAGAAAGCCGACCTTAACTTTGCCTTTCTATGTCTGTGCTTTGTGCAGTAAACTATCATGAAGAACTGTTTGCCATAACTGCACATAAAATTTTCGCTTCCCTCCTTCTTGTAACTATCATTGCTCATCTATTAAAACTTTCCCTCTTGGTATTGTTTGATACGTTCCCACTCCTGTTTAAAGGAGCTCATTTCCCTTTGACTGGTAGCTATTTGTGGACTCGTGTTTGGTTACTACATTTTAAACGTCTTTCTTTCTGTGTATCCGATTAATTCATATTCAAGGTGAGATAGTACCTTTATTGTAATTTTTCCGAACACTAAGGTATAAATTGCAATCTTTTCAATTGCCTTTTCTGACGTCTTTTGCATTTGCAAGAAAGTTCCGTTAACCCGACTGTCTGGATAAGCTTTATAGGTATTGTCGAATGCGCGTGACTGAGTGAACTATTCTAAATCGCGAGGAGCGATTTAACAATCCTGGAGGTTGTCTTTAGGAACAGATAACCCAGTGACACTAAATCTCTAGGTCATATTCCCACTGGCTCTCCAATACTCAAGAAATGTCACCAAGACTACTATGTGGATTATTCAACTGGTCGCTTCGTGAGAGCAAGTCTGTCAAATACTTCATTTGACAAGCCAGAACTGTAGTATGGTAGTTAACATTGATTTACAAAGGAATTTCCGCTCGATCCCAATTAACTTGCAGCTGCGGAAGATTAAACAGGGTTAACCGTTGAAGAAAAACCAGCTGATATTGTCCCTTGAGATTTTTCTGAAGCCTTTGACCGAGTGGGCGGTACTGCTTCATGCTTGCCAAGTATGGCATAGATAATTCTTACTCCTATGACTCTCCCATTGCCTTCAAGTTCATCATTTTAGTGTTAAATCTGACTATCTTATGATTGCTTCGGAGTTTTCAGTGGAACCCATGCTTTTTGCTTTATTTGTACTCAAACCCCCAGGAGTTCTCATTTTCCATCACATTTATAGGTTAAAGGAGCTATAACCTGGCGCATGGTGGATAGCGTGACAGAGTGAGGTGTATTAGCATTTAGAAATTTTTACACTTTTGGGCTACGAACAACCGACCACTGTTCAACAATACCAATGCATTGCACCCTCATCTTTCCGGTAACATTGAGTTTTTTTCTCGAAAGCAAATAAGTGGATATCACAAAGCATGAAAGAACGTAGAATAGAGAGTTTTAAGTGATTTCGACCTGTTTGCCAATTGTGTGTCAATAACCGAGAAAGTGATTTCGGTTATTAGTTCACGTATTGAGATGTTCGGATAGTTTTTAATTAGACCGCTTATCAAATATGTTCAACTCCATGATTCTAAGTATTGATGCCTGCGGTTATTACCTCCTGAAGCACGCTGATCCTGTGTGGAAGGTGCAACGAAAATCACTAAAGTGGGTCACGAAGGTTCGTTCGCTATCTTTTTCACGTTGGCCGTGTGAAAAAGAACAGTTCTCAATGTGCTATTGGTTTTTCACAGCATCTAGGGTTTTCTGTCATCGTGATACGTTGTTACCGAACACTTTTTTTACCTATCACAGAGAATCATCCTAGAAGAAAGTTATGTATGCTACAGCATCGACTGAGTCCGCTGACTTGCAGAGAACGCTTTCGGCGTTTAAGCGTGTCCAGTGCGTACGGCCAAAAAGAGTCTGTGTTGAAAGCTTTATCTACAGTTACATTCAAGCGCAAACTTTTTGTATGTTTTCAGGATGCCAAGCTGAGTCTTCAGAAAGTTTGACTATCTAAATCATATGAAGGATTAAAGATGTGACCAAATTACCAATACTGTTGTTAGTCCGATGTTGTTGTCTGTTGCATACTAAAGTAAGCTGGTAGTATCACTGACAGACTGCGACTAGGTCTCTCTTCTCGGCTCTCCTCTAAAAATTAAACATTTACAAATATTTTTTTACTTTCTCAACCGTGCAACTCACATGTACACAAACATTCCCAGACTTCCCCAATCTGAAACTTTCTCATGAATCCAAGGAGTTCTAAAAATAAACGCGCATCAACGAGGGTTGTATATAAATGCTCCTAAATTGAACTGCAAGAGGTGCCAAAATGTCATAACAGACACATACAGTTTGCAAACAGAACCGCTAGATATAACTGCCTAACTTTATGCAGAAGCTAGAAGAATCCCAAATCAAACAGTTTCAACTAGTGATATACTTAAAGTAGAAAACTGGACTCGCTGTTCTGGCTCACTAGGGGTATACATTTATGGGTTCTACGGACTGATCCCAAAGAAAATAATTGTACATCGTTTGTTCTCTCCACAATAGTCTGGGCGTAAGAATCAAAACTGGTACATTCATCGGCTAACGGCCACTTAACCAAACAGAGAAGGTGAGTTAAATTTCGTTCAGTTTCTCTAACTTCGAAATCACACGCGCTCTGTTTTCCCCATCATATTGTTACAAAGATGTGTAGCTGACTGGGATCTGTTGCAACTGCAATATCTCCAGCAGACCGTCGTTTTATCACTACACCGAACGTGAAGGCTCAGGGTAGCTCTGGCTTCAAACTTAAAATAATGTCTGAGTCACTGTATCATTGTACGGTTCATAAGGCGTTCCAGTTAGTAGATAATCCCCGTAGCTCGCATGTAAACAAGATTTCGGTCAGAAAAACCGTTTATAATCAGTTGTCATTCTGTAATGGTACGATTTTTGTTGACATGGTCAACCGCGGCAACATCTCCTGTGGGATAGTCTGATCCCATCACATCAACTCAAATCGACCGGCAAATTTACCAAAAGTTACTTCTTTTGATACTGTAATCGCGACAAAATAATTTTGATCATCAATTCAGTTATCTTACCTCTTTCCAATTACGGAATCAGTAACCTCACTACCATTACCCAAATGGAAATATTTTTAAAAACCCTCTTACTGAACGAGATTAACTAAACTTGGTCCAGTTAAGATATTGAGCAGAACAATATAACATTATCCACACCAAATATTGCTCTCTGGTTCAGTCGCCTCAGTTGACAGTCTCCAACAAAATCGATCATGTATGACTGTGGTCGAGACACGTCCATTGCATTTGATGTCTATCTAATGTGATATGCACTATGAATCCTACTGAGAAAATACAAGAATTTCGGAAGTTTCTGCTAACACAAGAGAATGTTGTCTGTGTATCAACTTATTTTGTACTCATCTGAAGGTATCACTCTGTGGTGTAAGTGCAACTGAAACAAAGTTATTGTGTACACTTAATTCCGTTATCGATTAGTGAAATTGGAAGTCCGTGGACACGTTGGGTTGTTTTGGTTGAACGCACTGGGACACAGCCTACGCAAACGTGACTGGAATGTATAACGTGGATCAACCTGATATTCAACCCCGTAAAAATTTGGCAGCTTCTGCTGCTGAAACACGAAAATATGTAAAAATATCTCACTGTGTTTTCTGTTATGATAACCAGCCTAACTGGTAAAACCATGACACAAATCTGTTCTGAGGTTCCACTGGTGATCGCGCAGACTATCCGAATAGGAGAAAAATGTTTTATCTAATCATTTACAATCAAGAACTCGTTAACACTTCAAGCAGTTAACTAATTGTTAACGTTAGAACACACAGGTGAATATTAGATAGTACAGGACGACCGGCGCTCTCAAACAGTCCATCTTGAAGCAGCTGAAAGGAACTGTCAACTTAGGTGGGTTTTATTGAAACTTCGTCTAAATAGTCGTATACAGACGATTAGTTAAAAACCTAACCGAATTACTCAGTGAGATGTGTGGTGCGATAAATCGTCCCCGGCTTCATCTATACATGATAAGTGCATTTACATGACATAGTCATAGAAGCCACGAAAAACCTGTATATAATATTAGATACGGCTGCATTCGTAAATCCACTAAGCGAGTCGGACAAATGCCAGTGTAATCTGAATACACTGTACCCAATCTTGATTAAAGCACCATATCTAATGTTCGAATTCAAAATTGCTACAACTTATTCGGATCACACCGATTTTAGGGAACATCTGAAGACTGCTTTTATTGGGAACAAACTAATACTTACCCACCCTGCGGCAGTAGAATCAAACATTCATCAACGGGTTCACCCACAAAATCTTCAAAATCGATCTAGTTGAATAGATTTTCGAGTCACTCGCGTTAATGTGCTGTGTGTATTATACGCTGTTAGCTCAGTTCCATCGAGTACGGGTTACGTTTGAGTACATATTTTCATCAGCTTTGTGACGTGGTAGTAGACCCATTACTGGAACCAGTGGATGCACACAGATGTGCGGATGAAAATTCTTCCACCGTCGTCCAAATGTAGGTCGTGTCCGCATCATCGTAACTGGGAGTACCACTAGATTATGGAACTTCAAATTTTTGGTGATCGTCTGTTGCTTTAACCACCATTATAGTAGATACAAGGTGAGTCCACTCCGCATTGCTTAACCGGATCGTCCTAGTCTGACTGGCTTATCCTCACCCAGAAGAGCAAACGAATCCGTACAAACCCCGGTACTTCTCACGAACAACGCGAGTGGACGGACCAAATGAGCGAGGTTTAGTGGAAGTTAATCGTATGAATAATATTGTACCGAAAAGTCGTTTAATAAAGCAAAGTCATTATCCTCTAACTCCCGTGTTCCCACGCCGCCCAAGCACTCGCTTCTATAAACGTGAACCCCAGTCCACAATGAAGCGAGGTTTCCGCTTAAACATCATGTGCACTTCGTCCACGTTCTGTGCATGAGACGGACGCTTTCCGTGGTGGATTTTGCTTGCTAACTCTCCCAAACTGGCTCGATTTTGTTGATTAGTGACCAGTTTAATCGTTCATGTTGTTTGCAATCCATATGCTGTAGACTTTGGACATCTTTGAAATAATTGAAAATCCCCACAGAAATCATGTGAAACAATCTTGGTTTCAACGAACAGAACTGCTTTTACTAAATTCCCATCTTAGGCTGGTACCATTATATATAATCTCAAGAAACAGTAAGGGAAGTTGTTGACCAAAAATAGTACGAGAATAAAGCGATTGGGTAAAACACAAATACGACTTTGTTGCGATTATGATCACAAGGGAAGTAAGTTTTAGGAAGTCAGTGTTAATTGGGGGAGTTGGGGGGGACGGGAACAAACTGTCGCGTGAGTTGACTGCAGGTGTTTGGCCAAGGTAATGCCAGTGTGTGAATGAACTTTTGTTAACACAAAAATCCGGCTGACCTAATCGGATCGCGACCGCCTCAGCTATAAACAGGATGCGCCACTTGATCTTTCGTGACGCAGTAGCCGGAGCAGGGTAGACGATGGGAGACGTCTTATCTGTGTCTGTGTATTGGTCACAGTTAACCAGGTATGCCAGAATGGATCAATTAATGTTGCTTGTTATCCTGGAGCGAAGCCACGCCTGGCAGTGTTCACGAGCTCTTTCTGATAAACGCCTAGTGGTGCGACTAATATATGCTGAACCACAGGAATAGACAAATGAATAGATCAAAAATGAGGCAGCACTGTTAGGCATATTATCTTTCAGATTAAGTGGCACCGTCCGTTTTGAGTTAAACGTTACGATTGGACTTGCAACATAATAGGTATTACCGATCACGTCAGTTAGTCGACACGTTATTAGCTCGGTTGCCGGGTCCCTTTTGAACGGCGAAGTTACACAGATCTTTTTCTTATCAGCTGTGTGTACTGGGGCTTGCATAGGTCTCTCTTGCTTGTTTCAGGTGATACATTTCTCAGGATAGGCGTTCCCAGAATAGATATCCTGTAGCATGCTTAACTCCCGTCCTACCGTATTTTCCGTACAAATTCCTTTTGCTCTATTTGTCAAGCAGCGTACAAGACCCCGTTTCAGACCAATCGGTACATAGCTGTGGAAGTGTAGGCACTGCTCATTCCAGGTTTTCTTTGTATATATACTTCGCTGTAACGCTCCATTTGATCTGTGTGTTAGTGCTACGTTTAAAAATGGAATGCGGTCACCAGTTTTTGTTTCAACATGAACACGAAGTTCTTAAGCGCCTAGTTAAAAACTGTCAAAAACTTCTGTAAACCTTCCGTCTTGTCCACTACGCAAAAAACATCATCTACTTGTCGTCAATAGTAACTGGTTGTTCTAATCATTTCGTTAAGCTCGTTACTCTCTAGCATACTCATAAAAATGTCCACCACTACCGGGCCTAACGGTGAGCCCATAGCTACGCCATTAATCTGGCGGAAAAACTCACCATTGGATTGAAACTGAATGCTACTAATACAAAACATTAATAACTTCTTCAACTCAAACACAGGTAAGCCGACATTAATCCGACGACTTCCGATATAATCACACAAGAATTGTTTTGTTTCGACCAGGGGGACATTGGTGAATGAGGACGAAACATCTAAGGAAAACATTTTCTTGTGTGATACATTGAGTTTAGAAATAAAATCCACGAATTCAAATGTGTCTCTCAAACTGTATTTCGTAACTTCTCTCTTGACCGGCTCTAGGACATATTTCATAACCGCTTCCAGATATTCCACTATGTTGAAATAATCGCGCCTGCTATCTGGTCATCCATCACACTAGGAATGGCAGTTGGCCCGTCTCAACTACTATCAAAGTAGAACCGAATACAAAACTTTGACCCTTGGTACTCTAGCTTTGTATCTTCTCAACTGTTCTACATGTAATCGGTACACTGAATTCTTCAAAGTTGGTGTCATTCACGTAGAGTGTTCGGACGCTATAGGATTGAGATTAGGTATGTCCCGATGAGGACGAATATGGTAAGTACTTGTTGTTTTGTCGAAAAGTAGCCACTGTGTCAGCAGCACGTCAGTTCAAAGTCTCCTGTCACTTACACAGACACGCTCCGGCAAATCACAGATTGTCGATGAGTGAAACTAAACGAAGGAACTCAACTTGTCAGTGAACCTTCATTAAACAATAATTTACCTATCGCGGATATGACGACCTGAATTCCAAACCAATGAAATGACATGAAAGCAATAACTGGGAGTGTGCGCTCTCACCTAACGAAAATCTGCCGATGAAAGTAGACTAAAAACAAACTCTCGCGAAGTTTTTTCTAGGTTTTCATGGTTCATTGCTGGAACGCAGATGAAACACGTTCCGGGTGTTCTCTTGTTGTTCCATTCTGAACTTGGCATTTGGATTGCAAACCTCTAATCTCGAAACAGGGTGATATGGTCAGTGTGAAGGCGTTTGAGTGCATATGTTTGAAATCTGACATTGACTAAGTTTGATGGGCTCACATTCTTATATACAAAGACTAGTAGACCGTTCGACTTCATATCCTGGTAGTATACTTCTTGCTGCTCTTAGGTGCTTAGCCTGATGTCTAAACGATCAGTTATGGTTACATTTGAGTTGTCGTCCCGACAGTTGATTAGCCTATTCCTGAAACTTTCTTTTCCGTGTTGATTTTTCAAACTTTGGTATGGTGGTCTATCTACTATTTATCTTTGAGATTTCAACTGATCTGTCCAACTAACTTTGTTCAGTTGCATGGGCATTTGGTCATGACTGCTTTGTTTAAGTTCACTTGATTTGATTGGTCCATATATTTGGCCTACATCTCTAATTGTTTACGAAAGTGGTTGAGAAATACCAGGCATCAGCAACTTCCATTGTACGTTTGGGGTTTGGCTGCTTAAGTGTTTGTATGATGTTTAATTTAAATTTGTATCCAGTTTGGTTCTCTTTGACGGAGAATAACGACCATTGTTCGTGTCTTCTGATTGGCAAATCGTGTTCGTGTATGTGAGTAGATAATATTTGCGCGATTCTGCCGACGCTATGGTTTGCGTCTTCATTTGCTCCTATTTTTTACAACACCTTCTTTAGTCGTGAGTTTGAGTTGTTCCTTTGATCTTAGCAGTATGATTCGAAAAGCCACCATTGGTTTGTGCGTCAGTGTTACGCCATGTGTGGCCGCAGAGTCCTTTGGGTTCTTTCTCACATGACTGTCTCTTTGGGTAATATCCCCATAGAGGAAATAACGCTCAGATTGCCCGATGGTTTTGAAAAGAGAATTCATTAGCTGTCTCGTGAAACCTAGTCAGTGACCACACAGTTAGTATTTTCCTTAAATTTCAGTTACAAACATCATTTAAATGTTGAACGCTAACTTCAACACTGATGAGTAGTGGGGATTTTGATCTACGTGATTCCGATATTAATCACAAGCAAACGCGGCGGGGTCTTTGTCAAGGATAAATAGGTCGTACCTAACTTGAGATCAGTGTTGCAATAGCCAACATGATTAACGTATAAAAGCGTGGTCAGAGTTCTAGACCCGGCCGTAGCAAGGATATGCACTACTGAAGGGCTCTAACAAGAGCGAAACTCCAGTCTAGTGCTTCTTTTCGATAGAGGCTGACTGGGAGTTCTATCTCAGTATAAAAGCTGTGAACAAGTCCGAGCATTCTTCAGTAGATAAACTGCAAATTGTTTGAATGTTTCCAGGGGGCTTATCAAAACTCTGGATCTCCACTTGAAACAACAGTTCCTAAACCATGATGAGAGGATGGATATCGCCCTGTCTCGTGGCAGATGCATGAGAAGTTGAGAAAGGGGCAGACACAGAAAAATAAATCTACGGAAATGCACAGACAACGACATTTTCCGTGGACTGTGCAATAATGTGCACTTTATCGGTGATGCTGGTCCAAGTTAGTTTGTAGCTAAAGGTAAGGATGGATGTGCTTGTGTGGACACACACACAAAATGTGGAGTGAATATTTCAGGGAATACAACGCGTGGTGACATCCATGATAAGGTGCCATCAAGTTCTATGTTTCACGAGGTAGCCAACTGAATGGACTAGATATACGAAGTTAATTGCGCAACGCCACATTTCTGTAGTGTGACTATTTAAAAGTAAAATAGGCCCCAGCTTTACCCCGCCACCTCGATCATCAACCTCGATCCTAGTACCCACGGTTAGTACCGGTTTTAATGAAGAACTTCACATTAAAGCCCATCCTTAAAAGAACACGTGATCGTTTTTGCATGAAAAATACCGATTTCTTAAACGGAGGATCTTGTGTAGTATATTCGGAGGATAGTAGAATATTATGACCGTCAACGATGAATAACAGACTTTGTCTCTTCTAACGAAAAAAGTTTGCGTGGAAAACTGATGTCTCCTGATTTTATCATGTCCGTTCGAAAGTGGACAAAAATTCGGGTAAGCCGTCCAAGGCAGCTCAATCCAATCTTACCGTAATGTTAATTGTGGACTTATTCCATGATTAAAAGCTTATGACGGAATCAAACTCTAGTTTATGCAGGCATCTTGATGGATGGTATCCTGTGGTGCGCAGTATTAGTTAAATGATACTCGTGAACTTGTGTCCACTTGGTCACGTTAATAAATTTCGTACTAGTGGGAAAACTTTCTACCTGTCAGTTATAAAATCTGAACTGTGAAGCAAGTTTATTTTGATCAAGTTGTTTAATAATGTTTAATGCATATTTCAGTAATCACACAGAGTAGCCAGTTTTTGTAAACAAATGATAGTTACCTTGTGAAATACAGAGGATTCTTTCAATCAGTCAATAATTTAGGACGACTGGTTGCCTCACAAAATAAGTGATAAGCCAAAATTTATGCATCCATTTCTAAACAGTCAGTTTTTCGTAGAATTATTTTAGCAGTTATAAACAACTCACCCAATTTCGTATTCAGTTTAACATCAACAGCTCCAGTGCTATCCAAAGCGCATTCCTCTCTTCCACTTCTTTTCTCATTCTATATATTAGCCATGTCAGTCAACTATATAGGTGGTATAATAGTAGAGAGCATCTGATCTCGAAAATGAATCACTCATTAGTGTTGAGCCGAGTCCATCATAACACGCTCAAAAATGTGGACTGTACGATTCGCCAGTTTCTTCGACAGTGGCTCCGCCTTCCTAAAGACACACCAATCAGCTACATCCACACCCCAATTCGTTTGGGCGCTTTGGGCATCCCCAGTTTGTATACCACTATTCCCATCTCGCGTATATCTCGAGTGAAGAGACTGCTCCCCAGTCAATGTCCAGTTCTGCGAAATGTGGTCAGAGATAATTCATTTGGCCCTATCTTGATGGAAACGAACATCCCAGTACGCGTTCAGGGTGTAGTGTTGACGAACAAGGAGGAAACCCATGCGGCGTGGATGGATAAACTCTACCATTCGCTTGACGGTCGCGGTCTTCAGGAAGTGTGACGATCTCCACTCTTCAATCGTTGGCTGTTTAATCCAGATCACATCTTCCTCAGAATCTCTATTCGTACCATCCACCTCCGATCTAATCTGTTGAGGACTAAAGTCCGAAATTCACGAGGTGGCCGAAGTGACCATTCAGTTCTCTGTCGTGGCAATTGTGGTCAACCGGAAAGCCTCGCTCATATTCTACAAACATGCTGGATCGCCCATGATGCGCGTTGTGCTCGACACAACCGTGTGGCCAAAGACCTGGCGAAACGAGTACGCAAGTTGGGCTATACAGTCGTCAAGGAATTGCGAGTAACAACAGGGAGCTCGCTCATCAAACCCTATGTGATCATGGTTCGTGACGGCGCTGCTGTGTTGCTTGACGTCAGTATAGTGGATGATTATCGAAGCCAATTTGCCTTGACAGACAAGATTGTGAAGTACGGGACCGACTCTCATACTGCCGCCATTCAATCGGTCCTCCATACTTTGGGCTGTGATATGAACTCTGTTTCTCACTCACCTGTGATCATTTCTTTTCGCGGTATCATATTTCCTTCTTCAAGTAATGCTGTTCTTCGACTGGGGCTGCCCTCCTACGCAGTCACAGATTTCTGTCTACTGACTGTTCTAGGTTCCCTAAAAACTTACGACACATTTATGCGGGGAACCTGACGTTAACTGTTGCCATCTCTCTGACAGTTGTCTCATTATGAAGGACATTTTCTGTCCGGATGCATGAGCCTTGACTGTGATAGCACTTTTGTGCCTTGAAGAGCCTTTGATTTTGTGAGACTGACCGCTCACCTATTTTCTTCCTATTATTTTTGGGGTATAATTTCTTTTTATTCTAAACTCGTTTGTTATATACCACACAAATAACCTTCCATTTGATGGTTTGTTCATTAACGCTTGCTATTCTTGTGAGAGAACTTGTCAACTGTTCAATGTTGCTAACTACACAGTGTCTCACATTTGACAGACAGCCTGTTTTCACGTTTACCTTTTTACATATATGTTGCTTATTTTTAGTATCACCGTTTGTTCTTCCCTTGAACGAAGATGTGTATATTGCTCCGCAACATAAACGATGTATAAATGATATAATAGTAAACATCATATAACCTTGTGGTATCGTCGTTTATTATTCACCGAGAAGGCCGTTTTGTCACCATACTAAGTAAGAACGTCAGTGCAACTTCATAAGAAACAAAATAACTGTTTTGGCAGCACTATAACGAGACGCTTGCATACTGATCGGTCAGTTCGAAAAACAACTCAACATTAACATCATAATTTCCAAATGTTTGTGAACATTGCTAGTCACATGCGCTGCCATTTTTTCTCACTCACCCAACAGGATGCTTCGTCCAGACCATCGGAATGTTCACGATCCGGCAGTCTACCTCTTATTGTACCCAAATATCTAGGTAATTTGCTCCTAACTATGAACCGTAATCAATAAACAAAACATTCTAATAACCGGTTGTCTTTTCAAGTAAGTAACGGAACGTTAACCTAACCACTTTTTGTTAAATATATGGATTGGCTAGATTATTTGTATGGTATGCAAACTTCGTTCTAATTGTCTTCGTTGAAGTAGAAAGCCATGGTTTTAATGTTCCAGGGTTTATTTACTATCCAGCACACAATTCAGTCAAACAGTATATCAGTGAGTGTGGGCGATCCCACCGACAGCACTGCTCACCAACGGACTATTCTGGTTTGTTATCGAAAAAATTCTTAAGTTTGCTGATTTCCAAAGACGTTTATTAATTTGGATGAAATTTTCCGCAAACACTTCATTGGTTTTATTGTTTCTCATCATCTCACAGCCCTCAGACTCAGAACATAAAAGTTTATAACTGCGTTATTGTCGTTATCGTCGATGCGTGGGTGAATGCGCCGTTAATCGATGGAGATTTGAACAATCGGAACG
Organism: Paragonimus heterotremus; assembly: GCA_013368495.1. Lineage (NCBI taxonomy): Eukaryota > Metazoa > Platyhelminthes > Trematoda > Plagiorchiida > Troglotrematidae > Paragonimus > Paragonimus heterotremus. The sequence continues at coordinate 164,640 of LUCH01000473.1, forward strand.
CAACCTGAGTCTTAGTTTGATCGTGAGACTCACAGGTGGCAATGGCATGTACTCACCGCTTGCCAGTTTGACTAGGATCTTTGAATTTCTTTTTGCATCTCCACCCATCCGTACTTTGCTTTTGTTATTATTTAATTGGATCGACATTCACATGAACCCAATGTCCTCATTCCTGGAGCAAGCCAGAAATCAAATCAGTTCTCAAAAGTTTCCCATTTTGGTTATTTACTAAATCGCCCATGTTATCGTCATCATTAATGCATGATTCATTCACACGTGTTTTGAACCTGGATTTGAAAAATACTGTGTAGCGAACAAGCTCGTTTCCAGTGATTCATCATCAGGCTAAATACATCACATTTATATCATGAATTTTACAGAGGAATCCTTAAAGGGGGTAAACGAGGAACGGGTGGTTAATCAGATTAGGAAGTTCAATGTCACGTTGCAACCAAGTATCCACTTGAACCGTGGGTCGTGACAGGTTAACAGGGTGTGAGGTTGGCCATGGCAGATCCAACGCCTGAACAAAACGTTTCTGCGCACACAGGGGTGGGTTGTACAGGCGAACTGCAATAGCTTCAGTTGTGGACAGAATTCTACGCCTCCCTGCCATCGACTGGGTAGCTTTAAGTCGGTAAATTGGGCGAAATGCGTTCGTCACATTGACAGAGTGTTTCGAATCCACCTGGTGCGATAGTATGGCACTATTGACAGATTTCGTTATTCCACTATTGAGCCAAGCTGGGTGGTGTTCCCGGACCGGTTCAGATAAGCATCTGGTCGTGCGGCCAACATAACTGGTTTCACAGGAACAAGTGAATGAGTATACATAAAATGAGGCTGTAGAAACAGGCACTTTACGTTTTAGGCGAGAGCACAAAACCTGATTGAATGTGAAGTGGACACAAAATTTAACAGCGTAAAATGTTGCACTAACTGCCCTTGTGAGTCTATGTGTGATAGATTTCTCTAGCGTGTCACCCTTGTAGGGTAATCCGATGTGTACAGTTTTCTCTTCCGCCTGATACATCTGATCCCCCTCACTCTGTTGTGGCATAACTCTGTCTATGAACCTTTCCGGGTAGCCATTTTGTATCAATATTGTATGTCTGAAAGTCAGTTCTTCAGCTATAGTATCATCCGTGCAAATTCTTACAGCCCTGTCCTTCAAACAGTTAATTGGATTTCTCTTCAGGGCGAGTGGTACAAAACTATTGAAATGAACGTACTGACCATTCCACGCACCATTTATGTATGTCACGCGTTGAACTGAGCCATCCGCGCGACGACACAAACGCACATCCAAAAAGCCTAAGTGGTTAATCGTTTCGGTCTCCAACGAGAATTGCAAATTTTGGTGTGCAGTGTTGAATCTAGCCAATATGTCAGTCGGATTTACGTTGTTATCGAGTACGCAAAGAATGTCGTCCACGTAAATCTTATAAAAACTACATTGGCCTGCCGCTGGACTCAGTTGTTCGTGTTCCTACTTCCCTATGAAAAAATTTGCAAACAATGGTCCCAACGGTGATACCATTGTGACACCGTCCTTCTGTCGATAAATTTATTCATTGAACTTAAACTGCATGTTGTAAGTGCACAGATAGAGTGACTGTTTGAGTTTGGTCGCTGGTATCTGAATAACTGTCACTAACCTCAATATAATCGCATAGATAATCTATAGTCTCCTTTAGCTGGACGTTGGTAAATAAGAATGCGACTTCAAGAGAGAACATCGATTGTCCACTGAAATTGATATCTTTGATTGTATTCACCAGATCAAATGAGTCGCGTAAGTTGTGTATCGAAACTTTTCACGCATCTGATGACGAGGCTATAGCAACACCAAAACTCCTGTTATAAAGTTCTTTTTAGTGGATGAAGTCCCTTAATACTTTTTAAAGTTCACCTGCGATGAGTCTGATATTATCCTAATGATTTCTTGTAATTACCCTGAAACATTGTGTTACATGGGGGCCTCCGTGTGCTTTTCAGCCGTGGACACAGTTGGGTTATACAGTTGTCAATTACAGGTGGCGCCAATCGGTTAAGGACTGTCGTGCATTTTGGAACAACCACCTGGATTCGGACCATGCTGTTGTGAGTGCTCGTTTTGTTTTATCATTTGCCCAGAGGACATACGCTCGTAAATGCAAGGTATTTAACTAGCATTCGAACGATGAGGATGTAAAGAACCCTCAACAGAAGGCGTTGGTGAACAATTTGCCCAGTTTGAGTCATATGAAGGATTCTAACGAACACTGGGAACAAATCGTCAAAGCTATGAAAGCATGCTATGAACAAGCATGTTCCGATGCAGTTGTTCAGTTGCAACAGAACTGGATTTCCGTAACGTCGACAAACCTCAT
>LUCH01000473.1:168775-194394 GCA_013368495.1 Paragonimus heterotremus
CCTCGTGATCACTCAAACCGCTGGTTAGAGACGTTATCCGAGATGACGATGTGTCACAGTCAATGGCTTACCTGTATTCATACCATTTCTAGTTCATCCTCTTAGACTCTTCTTATTAACTTTTGACTTTGTTAGTATTGTTTTCTTCTAGGATATTCCATGTCATTGTTGAGGTGAGCGGCGGCCGGAGCCACAGTACCTTTTGGCCAGGCTCACAGCTGTTATGATGATGATGATTTCTCACTTATCATCAGTCGTATCTAATTGTGATCACGATTGGAAGTGTTCATCTTTCTACATTGCGTTGTTTTTTATCACTTGTGCGCTTTCCAATACGTATTGTACTAGTGTTTTCTATGAATTCATCACGATTTCTTACCAATATACTGTGTCCAAGGGTGCCAGCTATTTTCCAACAGTGCACAATCTAATCTTATAGTCTGAGACCTTCGTTCACTGTCTTAGATAACCTCAACCTGTTATCGTCAAACTGTCAAGTGGTTTATAAACGCGTCTTCAGGAAGTGAACGAAAACCATATGAATTTTAATTGCTAGTGGGACTCAAAATTAAGATAGAGTTAGATGATATCGGACGATGAACAGAAATTGATGCTCTAACTTTTGTACTAACTGCAAACACTCTAAGTATGTTATCACGTGACTAGATACACCAACTTCGATCCAGCAATCACCGTTCTGTCCTATAGAACGTAGCTATCCGTATGCGTGTGTCTAGGTTATCTATTCAGTCCGGTCGAATGTCTGCGAACACTGCACGCAACTGGTTGGTTAATAGAACGCCGAGTGCTAAGCACAATGGTTTGTTTTGCCCAACTAATTTGTTATGTGCCTGTGCAACGAAACTGTCTATGGTGTGCCTTACTTACACAGCGTCCCATATCTGACCAATCGCCAACTGGCTAACATCAGTGGAGGACCCTACCGCACATGATCGATCGCACCAGAACCACAAACCGGCACAGAGATGTACACACAGGCAGACAGTCGTGTATGGGTATTCTTATCTACCTCAGTTTGGAACAGTGCACTGATCATTTCGGTCATCACCAAACAGGACACTAACCTCCGTAACAAGGTTTCGGACCAGTCCACCAGGTCAAAACATGCCGTCAGAAATTTGTCCCAAGTGTAAGAAGGCGGTGTACGCGGCTGAGAAGAAGATCGCCGGTGGAAAAGCATGGCACAGCATGTGTTTGAAATGCGGTAAGTGAGTTTCTAGAAATGAAATCGTCTCGTCCACTGAACATGTCACGATGTTAAAAGTGAAGGCGTGTGCGTTAACAGCCATGTGCAAGTTGCTCGATAAACGCCATATCGTATTCGGCTGGGTCTATCGTTCCTTCATTGACCTAAATGGGTACATAATTCCAACAGTAGTTATGTGAACTCTATGATTTTTAAAGGCTCCTAGAGAGTGTCGCCATAAATCGGTTTAACAGATTTTGAACAAAATCATTTGCAGTTAACACTAAGTTTTCTTTGAGGTAATTGCGCAGAAATTTGCAATGGTTACCAACAAAGTTTGGCACGTAGCCGTTCAAATAGTACAACCGAGTTTGTAGAAGTAGGGTTCAACTTTCTGGAACTTGTCCACTTCGGTTGTTAATATTGCACCATTGTATGTTATAATTACAAGTGTTGTTACTGTTCCATCAAGCGCGTTGTTCCGGATCTTTCCTAGCCTTAAACTTCTGTAGGGCAATACACACACCAGATCAACAAACGAAATTGAGAAGCAGCTAACTAAAGGAACGGAAAATTTAAGCTGGACCCTAATAATTGCTATTTTCTAATTGGGAAAACAGGTATTGTGAACGTACGGCAGTACAGTCAAACTGGCTTATAAAGAAATTCGTTTTAGCCAAATTTTGATACAAGAAAAAGAGTTGGGTATTTCAAATATGCACATTTGATAGACAGTATTAAAAGCACCATTTTTAAGGAGATCAAATAGGGTAAAACTTAGCTTATTGTGGAAGGTAAGGTAAGCCCAGATTAAAATGCTTTGTTGTTACTAGCTTGAATTACACGAAACTGTTTGTCCAATCTGGTAATCATTCGTTAACTTATACAATCTTTTGAGCACCATCACTTACCCTATTGTCTATTGCTGTGCCTTCTTATACCGTTTTTGTCAATCCATATTTTGTATTTGGAGTAACTACAACAGCAGTGCATTCGAAAAGCAGGTTAGCGAGAAATCTGTTGTCCGTTACTCATCAGAACACTAATTAAGTGGCATTGTACGGTGTTAAGTGGTTACAAAGTCACCTTGACTAACTTCAGAGATGACTGTCACCAGATAATCAGATTTACCTTGAACCTGTCAGGCTGGTGTAACGGAGACCAAGGTAATCGTAGATCTCTAACAAAGCTTGTTTGACCTTACCGTTGCGGGTTACCTACCTGAACTCCGATGAGGGTGGCTAGAATACTGAATTCGACTCTAATGGAATGGTGACGAGGCAAGCCGCTTAAAGAAGATGCCTTGATTTAGCAATGTACACCAGAATTACATTCGAAATTGATTAACTGTCTCTTTCACTTGAACTGGTGGTTGTGTGGCCGATCTTTCCTGTTCCAAGCATTCGGGAATGAAAACAAAAGGATATTGCAAAATTATGTGTAGACGACTGAGTTGGATCTGAATCACGTTTAAGGTTGTGCTGTAGTACGGGCCTTTTCACTTGGGGTCTTTGTATTACGAGTCACGAGTTTAGCCAAATCATCACCCTTGTAGTCTGAAGTCAGGTAAACTTCTCTCTTTCCTATGGGTTGGAGAATAACTTTTGGTACTGTCAGCTTCGTGTGTCTATCAGTGAATTTTACAGAATATACGCTCTTTGCAAACATCCGCCGTAATAGAAACATTTCAGTCTCACTCATATCATCAGTGCACATCATCATAGTAAGTGTCAAAATACGAGTGCGGTTTCTTCTCTGTCTAAAGAGAAATTAGTAACAAAACTGCATACGCTGACCACTCCAAGTTTCCTTCTCTCTCAACAGAACCATGTGCACGACGATCTAGCGTTATATCCAGTTCATACAATTCGTCATAGTTTTAGATCTCATACGTAGAGATATGATTCTGATATGTGGTTTTGCTGTTACCTAGTTCGAAATTCCCATTCCAATACATCAGTATACACAGAACACGTAGTGTTTAGTAGACACAAAAGGCGTAGATTTTTGTAACAGTACGACAAAAATGGATTGGCTGTAAAAATAATGAACGCACTGCGACCAGACAGTAACTCGTAAAAGAGGTTTGAAGCCAGTTTGCTAGATTTGGCAGCTTCATTGTATACTGACTTGATGATGTATGCGAGTGGTTTGAATCGTGTATTCAACGTCTCTGATACACTTACTGAGGTCATCTTTATATAGTCTTCGTAGTCCCAACCTGAAGACCGCGCAATATCACAAAATCATGCGTAACGTAACACCGGAGTGCTAACTATATACTCACTTATGAACACAGTTTACTTTCGAAAAATCGGATTATTCACGCAAATGCTCAAATAAATATCGCACGAGGAATTACATAGTGGTTTATAACCAGCAGCTTGCTGCAGTTGTCCCTAAGTATGTTTAATAGTGTCTGGAAATTATGGGGAACGTTTGCTACTCATTTAGACGGAGATAAATACCAACTTTGTATACAGCAAAGCGAACAAAACAGAACTGCCTACTCAGTCAAAGTGCATGACGCTACATTTCTCCGTTCTTTAATTAGTTGGACTATTAAATCGTTAACTTGTGTAAGTTAGCAAAATATATCCCCAGAGGCGACGGTCAACCTGGTAGTCATTACTATGATGTTCCTATCAGTTACTCTTTTCTCACCTGATGAGGTAGACGAGCGGGTTCAACTTAGATCGTGTAAGAATGTAGAGGAATCATAACGGAATACTGAACGGAAGGGTGCGGCGGCAGGTAAAACAAGGTTTTGAATTTGGGATTCTAAGCACCCCCCGAATGACTGCTAGCTTAGTGATGGTATGGTTTCACTAAGCTTAGCCATTCAACACATGCACCCTTAAATCGGTCTGTGGATTGGGTATTTAACTGTAGGCGTTGTGCGTCTGATGTGTACGCACTGTATACAAAGTGACGGGGTGTTTACCTTGAGCAGCTGAATGGAGATAACATCGTAGTTGGCAATTTAAGTGGGATATAGGCTAAAACGGTTTGCAAATCACTGGTCAAAACGCTTTTTAATCCACTCTTATTATTCAAATTGCTGCACTGAGTATGATATATAGTTGGTAGTCAGAACAAGATCTGAATTGTCTTATTAACAAAATAAATACAGTCAACTGAACGATAAAAGATGAAAACGAGAATTCCAACCTAGTCATGTTTTAAGTTTAACTTTCTCCGTATTCCCTGTCATTCCTGCCTTTTTAACCCGTATTTTTCATCATGTATTTTTACCAGTCATTTCTCGCTTGCTGAGCAGATTTATCTCAGTGATGGCGTACCATTTTGTCTGTAAGCCATCTTTGTGTTATAGTAATATCTCTGAGATTCCACTGACTTGCTCCCCTAATGAAATCGTCCCTTCTTTAGAGAACTTGATCAGACTGCATCACGGTAGTAGACATTCTCTATTGATCCACCACTTACAGTGATATCAGGTTACCGTCACTCATGATATAAAAAGGTTAATTCCATAATCTATTAAACTTTTCTTTTCCTCAGCTCAGGTTAAATCATCAACCACGGTCTCTCATTTCACTTGTTTTTCGATTTTGAAAGAGGTGTTAGCTGCTACGTTGTAGCACCCGTCATACCGTTATTTATTTAGTTACTGTGTCCTCGTTGTTTATTGCAATACCTGACGTCCCACCTGTTGTCATTCCTTGTGACCTAACTGTGTCTACCACTTCCCTGAGACACAGACATCCAATGAAATCCTGAACTCCCTACCGAACTATATATTGTAGAATGCCTCCCAGTTACTTTCTCCATCGTTCAGCCATCTCTTCACTGCGCAAGTGGACGCTGCTCTCAACTCTTTCATTTGTGGATGATACAGGGAGTCTCGCTATTTACTAGCATTTCCTGAAATTGTTGACTCAGTTACATGATGACCTACTGTGGTAACTCAAAGTGGGTCCAGATGTTGTTCAAAAGACTTGTGTAAGTGTTCACCTCGTCTGGTTATCATGTGAAATGGTCAGTCATTTCTGCTATGTGACGATCTCCTCCTGGACTTGCTAGAATTGGACCAAAATATCCTAAACCTTATGTCTGTGCAGCATGTCGTGTCATTATGGAATGTGTCGACGACGTTGTCCGTGTTGTTTCCTTATTTTTTTTGGCAGTTGAGACCATATCCGCTTGAAGTCGGGTAGGTTTTTCATATCCAAAACTAAAACACCCTCAGTCAGATTAAGCCGAGCACGTGCTGTTCTTATCTACGTGAGCACCAGCTGGTGAACTTCGATTTGCGTGTTCCATCTAGTCAACTGAAATAAATGGCAGTGGTCGCGGTTGCAATCCGTCCTTCATTTTCATATCAACAACATGTCGGGCTTTCCCAGATGTATAAAAGTCTTATCTTTGGTTTGAGATCTTGTCATCAACTTTTCAGCTGTTTCGCATACATAGGCAACTTGGCGATTAACTGACCATTCTTTCTTTACAGCCTATCGATCTAAATTCCACCACTTTACTCGATCACTTTCTCATGATGTCCGTCATTAACTAGCAAGCGATCGTGATCGTACTCTGTGATCACCGTCAGCTATTCTAGTGAACGTAAACATATTTTACTCTTCGTCATGTCCTCCCATCATGTGGAGTTTATAAAATGAGTTTCATATTCATATGTCGTTAGACTGTGCCAAGAAAACATCACAAACTTTACAAACCGTACTGTCCAATTCACTGATGTTACAAGCTTTTGTGTACGGTGAGTACACAAATCCAAAAATAAGTTTTGAATTATGATTCTCTTGCACAGACCGTAATTCATCCTAAAGTGTCCACAGGTCGATAGGTAGAAACTATTCAAAACCCTGGCGAGTGAATAAACATGCGTTCACTGATAATTTGACAATGGGCACTCAATGACACGTTTGATTCATCTGTTTCCATTCTCTTCCATTGTCACAACCGGTTTTGTGCAGGTCTGTGCAACAAAATGTTGGACAGCACCACCGTTGCCGAACACGAGGGTGAAGTATTCTGCAAACAATGTCACGGACGGAAATTCGGTCCAAAAGGCTACGGATTCGGTGGTGGTGCAGGTGCACTGAACATGGACAGTGGTTCCCATTTGGGCAACGTGGGTACAGAGATGGGGTGAGACGCAAGTTAGCTTTACTTCACTTCGATAAACAGACGTGGAATAATTACCATAAACAGAGGTGGTCCCAGTCAACCGCAATCGGAATTCAAAATAACTGTTGCATAACTAAGCTAACAAACACCTATTCAATGTCACTGACAAGTTATCACAACATTAACGATTTCTAACAAGTGCAAGATCTAAGTCGTGTTTTTTGAGAGTAGATTGCTGAGAAGTCCACGTGAAAGCAAGAGCTGCAATCAATTATCAGCAACGTGCAGATTATATCTACCAAATCCCCAACTAATTACCAACAACTGAGAAATCTGAAGAGCATACATATCCACGACGGTATGAATATCTCTAATAAGGTCTCAATTGTGAATTAATCTTTTTCGCTTATACTGTGAACAGTTTGTGATGTGGAAAAGTCGGAATGGGATGTCATTCGTTACACACATTTTATTTTGTCATAGATGAAACATTTAACACCCTGCCTATCTCCAAAGAGAATACCTGTTTCGTCTTTCTTTTGTCAGAGATCGCTGTTATGACAACCGGATCTGAGACATAGCTCTAACTTCACACCCTCTGTGTATGAATTGTGCACGCCGGCACTCAACATCATGTGTTATACGAAGCCTGGATGAATTTTTAGGAGTGAATGTTCCCTGAGTCAAGGCATGCAGCTGTAGCCGTGTAGTCGAACTTAATATAGCTGGAAATTTTAAAATGGAAGTCATATAGCACACTGACAGTTTCACATCTTGGTAGTTGTACTGTCTCCTAATAGGGCGATCTCATTATTGGTGACAAGTCCTGATGAACCTATTTACAGTCCAGTGAAAGCTATTAAGCGAGGCCTTTGTAACAGGTTATCCTCTTTGCTTGCCACACCTCTGGTTAAGCGCCCCTTACATCATGTAACTCAACTGAACATGGACAAATCAAGCTTTCTTATAGTGCTACCATGCAAACCTTTCGGACACAACCTGAGTTCAACCAAAACGGAATGCCATGAAATATGGAATGGAAAATCTCTTCCCTTACCAATGCTGTTTATCCGTAGCTTAAATGGGTCCATCAAGTGACCGTACCAGTTGCAACGACATGCAGGTGGTAAAAGGTCAATCTATGAGTGAACCGAATGAGTGTTGATCACTGGAGTTTGAGTAATGGATCCGCTAAGGCTTCGAAGTTTGGTCTGTTAGCCCAACAAACTGGAAAACTGAGCGACGAACATTCCTTTTCCCCACTTGTTGATTGACGTTTTCATCATTACGTGCTGATGCAGCATGTACAGACAACTGGCCGATTCACTTAAGTTGTGTGTGTGGTTGGCCAGCTAACAGACAAGATGTTGCTTCAAAGATACCAGGCGTGGGCGACCAATATTGATCATCATGAAGGGTTATCAGCCTGGAAATCTATAGACATTAGATGCTTTTACGTTTGATTTGCATAAGACGTAGACGTCTACATTTTTGTGCAAATAAACGCTGTCATGTAGATTATATTCTAGAGTGCAGCTTGGCAAACCAAAGCTGCAACATTGAGTCCACTGAGCTTAATAAGCATTTCTCTAGTAGGACCGTTTTCCCGAGATGGAGCAGTGACTCCATTGTCGAGGTTCGACTATAACCCCATGGAATCGTGAAATAAATTAAACACTACTCGCGGTTGTTCGCAGCTTTTGCATTAGGGTGAACTTCTCGGCCGACCTGATTTGAAATAAAGCACTATACTTTGGTTGTCCTCAAATTGGAGCTTATCAGTTGTGGCAAGAATATGCACTGTTGGCGGGCTGTAATCATAGTGATAATTGGGTCTAATGCTTCCTTTCAAAGTTGGTAAATGTGAGTGGTGTGCGTAAGTTGTATCAGTAAATTCCCTTACTACATAGAAGCAATTGTAACATTTTTGCAGATAACACAACCTCACCCGCAGGGTATAATTACTTGTTTCGCATTAATCTAAATACCGCTTATTATTGCTCAATCTCTAATCAAATGGAGCTATCCGCAGCTTACGTTAATAAGACCATTTTGAATAACCGCTGAGCTTACAACCTATTTGTCGACATCATCCGTAAACGAACACTTGCTAGCCAGATAACTGTTTTATCTATGCTCGGTAGTCATTGTTATCAAATTGGCTCAGTAATTTTAAGTTGTCGGATCTTTGACTAAACCTACGGTAAGGTTCCTGTAGCCGTAAGTTAACGATCAGTGCCGAGCATGAATTGATTAAGAACTTACACGATTTTGTGTTTTGTTGGACGGTTTTAAAATCACTGCCAGTTCACGATAACTTCCGTGAATAAGATAGGGCGGACGCAGTCTCCGTTATCCCTCCTGATCTCATTATCTAAACTAACGCTATGAGTACTGAGTACAAAACAAACGAAATTGGTCTTATTTTCTAATTTATTCGCATATGATAGAACAAGGCGTCCGTAAATATTTGCTTTGCAGTCCACGGGTGCAGTGTTTACACCTAACTACTTCATGGCTGCACCCTTTAAGATAGAAGTACATGTAATTTTGCTTGTGCCCCTAGGCTGTAACACATGAATGCTGCCTTTACCGATAGTTGGAATACAGTATCTTTGAAACAACTCAGAAGCCACACATGATTTCACCAAAATGTACTAAAGCCAATGTATCACAGCGAGTTATAACGATTCTGTGAAATGAACTGGGGAGCTCACAATAGTACCAGATAAGTATCATGTACAGTTAATTTTCGATCGGTAGAACAGATATCAACCCAACGTTAATTACCACGTTTTTCCACCGAAAAGAAAACTTCAACGGCAAATTGAAAACAAAAATGCTTCTACTGCATAGCCATACCCTAAGCATTCTTAATGTTCAAAATCTAATGTTCACAAAGAGACTCAACTTAGAGTATGGAACGAGACGGTATTCACTCGATCATCCCGGAAACCAAGAAACCAATAATTAGGCTGAAACGTAATTCCGAATCGGGTTTACATAGGACCTATGAAGCGCCCAGTTGTGCATCAATGCGCGCACCAGAAGCATACCCTTGCCAAGAGTCAAGAGGACCGATTTTGATCTGTGCATTGATCATTGAACCCTAGCTGATCATCAGTCAGGAACCACATACGACAGTTCAGTACAGTACGGCTTGTTGTTATTGTTAGTGGCCACCCGTTTATAACACCGCAGTCTACCACACCGCTCTTTTCTGGTTATCACCGAATCATCTAATAGTGACTGTCTAAAATTTAGAAATGTACAGTTTCACTTCCATGGCTCCTTACGGATTGGAGGTATCCTCAGCTGGCAAGGTTCTCTCATAAACCAAAATATTAGGCTTTTTTTACCGCAACACTTGCTGTGTTAACGTTGGTAGCGAAATCGATTCATTAATATTCCAACCCAAAGCCTTCTACCAAATCACTACATAACGGAGATAGTTCACTCCTTTAACCCTGTCTCATTTCTTTACTACTTCATCAACAAAGGAACAAACCGACTGCACCCGCTACTGGAGGTACTGTGATTCCACCGGAACAAGGCGGTTGCCCACGATGTGGAAAGCGAGTTTATGATGCAGAGAAAGCTATTGGTTGCCCGAGCGGAGTAAGTAGTATTTTGACCGTTTTTTTCGGGTGAGGAGTCAGCCTTTGTAGCCTTTGCTTGATTATGTCAACTTACATTTCCTTATGAGTGAACGCTGTTGTTCTGTTGAACATTAAAGTGAAATTTATTTGACAACTTATTTGCGAAAATATATCCGTGATAGATTGTGTGTGAACCCATCCGGCGAAAATTAAAAAAAACGGCACATTAACTCGATTACCTGAGGATTATATTACACTCGATGATATTTCGAGGGTCTTGTTCGCATTGTTGAGGACTGGTTAATTATGGTACAGTTTTTTTAACTCGGTTATCTTGCAACACGTATAATTCAATACTACATCTATCTCTACTTAAAAGGATCCAACCCAGATGAGTGTATATCACATTCACACTTGATGTATGAACCGCATTCAATTGAAATACTAGTGTTTTTTCAACAAAACTGCCTTCAAAAAAGCGTGGACTGAACCGTGTGAATGAAGCTATTTGGAAAGTGTAGCATATTGTTGAGAAAAAATTGATTACTAAAGCGTTCACAGTCCTCCAATGGCACGAAGTCGCCAAATTCAGCCATAGCTAAACCATGTCTAGATTTCAAGGCTAGCATGGAATATATCAGTTAAACCTGAGTGCCCAAAAAAGCATTGGGCTTTTGTGTGTTTTCTTTTACCGAATAAACTCCTGATTTGTAACACACAGTCGACCTCGAACCAAAGAAGAGTAGTGGTTACTCACCTTCATTTCCGGCGGGCTGGTAGGCTGTGCAATTCTACTAGTGAACAATTTAATCGACTGCTCAGCGGATACCCATCCTAAAGCAATGTTAGATTGTCACATTTCCCTGTAAGCTTCAGTTTACTCACATTTTCTCATCCAAGGCCTTGACATTTCCCTAATTCATAAATAGTTTTAGCAAACAAAACAATGAGGGAATTGCGAAGCACTCGAATTAAGAATTCAGATCAGCATATCATTTTGTTTTCGGGGATATATTTTCTACCCTTATGAGCTAGTGTAGAATGTTTCGTATCACTACCGTATACACCGGTCCAGAAAGAACAGAAAATTTTGTTTTTGTTGGTGTTATCATCGTTGTGTTGCCGGTTTGTTTTTCAGTTAAATCTAAGTTCAGCTAAAAGTGCTTCTCTAGTTTGAGGAATGCTTAAGAACAGTTTTCTCGAAGTTTCACATTATTGCTACAATACATCATGTTTTATCTTGGTAAAACTACCATTTCATGTGTTTCTCTCATACGCGTGATACGTTGAAGTTATGTAATCTTGGTTTACTAACATTTCTTATTGGATTTGTACTTCAGTGAATACCTGGAATTGTGGTTCAGTATTGTTATTTATGTGTCAGCAAAAAATACCCCATGACAGTGGAACCCAACAGAACACGTAAACATTTTCTTCCTCTACGCGCTTGTACTGGAACAGTCCTTTATGAATACATTGTAATTCTTTTTCTCTTTTCCTTTCATCTAGTTAAGTTTCCACAAAGCCTGTTTCCGTTGTAAAGTCTGTGGCAAATCTCTGGATTCCACTACACTTTGCACGCAGAAAGATGAGCAAGAAATTTACTGCAAAGGTAAGTATATGAGGTCAAGGGACAGACACCAGTTAGGAATCCGACTTTCTATTATATACATTACCATCGTGTCTACTAGTGTTCAAGGTTACGGGTCATACGAGAGTTCGATCAGATTATTAGGACCGAAACCGATAGTCAACCCTAACAGACTCCATAATCCACGCTCTCTATAATTATGATTAAAATCAGCACTAAAACGACACGTTCAAACGCCCGTCCCAACAAATCATGTGTTTTGCTTCTCATTTTCAGCTTGTTACGGGAAACAATTCGGACCGAAAGGTTTCGGTTTCGGACAAGGTGCGGGTGCGTTGAACATGGGTTAGACGTGTTCTTCATCATTGATCGGCCTTCTCTATCCTGCCGATCGGACGCTGTTCCAAGTGGATTTAGCGGTAGCGTGCTTGATATCAAACATTGTTCGTGCATTTATTTAACACTGCGTCTTTCTTTCAATTGCTCTTACCTTCACATCATTTTTCTTTATTTGTTCGTTCAAAAAAAATAAATGGGTGCTTTTTTCTACGCTTTACAATGCACACTGGATATTTATCGCTGCACAATAAAGCTGATCAATGATAAACACTGTTTAGTTCAAAACCAGCGTGTATTATTAGAAATCCGATAAACTAATATAACGCATAACCTTTACGTTTCGTAGGCGAAACAGATCAGAACGACCAATTAGGAAAACAGTATGGCATGTTGTACCGAGACAATCAGACAAATGAAGATTACTGAGTAGTAGGGGTTTTTGGTTTTCGTGTAGACTGAACGTCACCCACAATTGATCGCAGTTGTCGCATTCCCATAGACTTTCCAGTCGACCTTTTTCGAAAAGTAGCACTAGACTCGAATTTCGCCCCCATTAGACCTCGTCAGTAGTGCATATCCTTGCCAATGAGATAATGATTTCTGTGATTTCAACGTGGAAAGAAGTTCTAGTCAAGGGGCTGTTGATTGCAGTTAACAGACAGTAACTGTATCTCTTCTCGAGGTGATCAGGCAATCTGAACATTATGCACAAAAGTGAATGTGGCTGAGCGTTCACACACATGATTCAGTCGTGCCTAACGTGAGGTCAATGGAGCAGGTGTTAACAGGGCTGCCTCATGAAAGCGTGGCCGCAGATCTATTCCCAGCAGTGGTAAAGACATGCACTACTGACGAGCTCTAATGAAAGCGAAACTCGACTGTAGTGCTTCTATTGTTCGGAAGGGACCGACTGGAAAGTCTATGGGAATGCGACGGTTGTGGGTGATGTTCAATTTATATGTAAGCGGCTTAGTTGACTCAGGCATCCGATAAGTTGCCGTAGTGGCCTTTCTCAAACTACGATGTGGCCTAAATTAACCCCCACACACTGGGACGATGGGGCTAGATGGAGTGACGCGTCCTCAGCACAAGTCTCCGTTCCGAAGACAAGCAGTCAACCCCTACGTCCCAAGATAATCTGAGCAAACTCGAACGATCAAGCTGAGTGGTGTAGTCCGCTTTCGCAGTTTGAATCAGACTAAAACTATGTGACTATCTAGGTTAATATGACCGAGCCAAATCACGTTGGTTAGTTAGACATTTTGACGTTGGTTTCCAATATCCGAATCTCGGCTTAGTTCGATTCGTACTTCTGAGTTTTCTTGTCCCAGTATTTCAAAGATATTTTGTTGCTAACGCTGCTGCAAAAATTTCGTAGACGAAACACATCGGAACGAACAATTAGGAAAAGAGACGATTGGATAAATAAAGGTTAGTTGATTCAATTCTGTCCTGGAGATCAATGTCGATAGAAGATGCTGGGAAAACAGACAATCAACGGACCCACGGAAATGCACTGACTGTTTTCAAATATCTGTGACTGATACAGTCATAAGCAACGTGAACTGAGCAAACGTCAGTAAAATGTTGCTCACAAAATCACACAATCGGCAATGTATGATGGGCTACATATTAGTAAGCGGGCAGCTAAATGCAGGCAGAAAACATGTTTACAGAGAAGCAATACTCATTGTTGGGATCCCTATAAAAAAAATCTACCTTCGCCTGGGTCGCTACAAATTCTCCTGACAGACAAATTGACTCACAATAGCGCGTGAGCTCCAGTTCGGAAAGAAAAGCGCACCTAAAAAACAGCCTACAGTGAAGTACATCGTTGCGGAAACGTCTGGACAGCCATTTGGGTTATTACTGTTTGGCTAGAGATGTCAGTGTGGTGAGCAAACGGCAGGCTCGCTTTCTTTTTCACGACAGTTGGATATACGGTGGGAAGAAATATGTTGCAGGATGTCGACATTTCCTTTGACCTCTTCAGCCGCCTGCTTGACACAATTAATTTAAACAGTTAAATATGAAACGAATGGCTTGCAATTGAATGAATAAAATACGGAATTAAGGTCAACCCAAGTTAGATGATCATGAATTACCTGATGTTAAGAGCGAAGATAATTTTGATTCCACGAAAACAGATCAGAAATCAATGTGATCATGAAATGAAAAACAACGATCGCTGTGTCGGCAAATGAGGTAGATAGATTGTGAACAGTCAACAGCTTATTCATCAGTTATGCAATAACGGGAAATGGCAATAGATTTGTGGTGTAACAACTGAGCCATGCAGTTGATTACTCAGCTTCAAGATAAAGAAGGAATTGCCATAGTATTCTCGTATGGAGACATGATCGGTCGATAGTTGCTAATCAAGCAAACCTCACTGAATATGAGAAAAGCTCAACTGGTCATGCGTGGTAAGATGATGAACGGATTAGCTCAGTGAACATGGTGGCTGGTTGAAGGATATGTTCAGTGAATGACAAAGCTGGAAAACATTATGAAAAGATGTGTTACTTTAATTGCAGGAGGTACCCAGTTAGTCGCACCAGCCTGGTGACGGACTACAAAGAGAAGTTTGATTACCCAAAGTTATGTATGCACAAACGACTGTGCTCGCTACCTGCTAGTTCCGACAACACAATACGGTAAAACTAAATATATTAATACAAATGTGTTTTCAAACAATGGCACGTAGCTTAGAGCAATTTGTTCTCTTTATGAACTTGAATAAGGCAATGAGGAGACGCAAATCGTGTGATGTTCCCCGGAGTAACATTTCGTACATTCTGATCACACATGGACATGTAACTAGTTTTAAGCATTAAGATGAGGTTCCATAAAGTGAAAATAATGGCTTAGGGAATTAGACAGACAGACACGGAAATGAAGATTAAACAAATGGGGACGCCAACAACGCCAACACAAATTGTTTCTGAATACACAGAGGGGGATTATGACGTCTGATAGCCAAAGCCTCAGCAAACTGGAGGATGCGTTTCCGGTGACTTCGAAAAATCACACAGAATGCGTCGCAAACCTTAGCTCTGTATCCTGTTTGGATTATGTGTTTCGCTATTGATGATGCCGGGTGCCGTCCGTCGGCCTCTATGCACGCGCCTGGCGTTTCTAGTTGTTTCCATCCACTTGGGAACATGCCCCTTGATACGAGTGGCTAGCTCTCGGTTTGTCCTCCCTATGTAACTCATACTGCAACTACATGAATATTTGTATAGACAGTGAGATGTGACAGACGTAGGCTGTTTGTTCGTAGTCGAGGAGACTGGTAAGGCCCTGGTTCGCTGTATTATACATAGTTTTACAGCGTTATAAGATCTGGATACAACAGCTGTTAGACGTCTTTTTGTCATTGTTGACCAGCCGTCCCCTAGAAACGGGAGTTCCAAGTAAACCGCCTGCTTTGGTACCGTTGTTTCTTGTATCCTTGGGGTGATGACACTGCTATATTTCCTGATAAATTGCAAAGGGCACCCGTTGGCCAACAACATATCTCTGAGTGTGCTTAATTCTTGTGGTAGAATATCATTTGTGCATAGTCTCCATGCTCTGTGAAAAAGCGTTCGAACAAGGCTTCTCTTATATTGCACTGGACAGAAGCTTTCAAAATGTATTTACTGTCCTGTCCAGGTAGGCTTTCTGCAAATAGACCTTCCTATCGTGCCATCTGATCTTCGGATAACTAGGATGTCCAAGAACGGAAGGCAGTTGTTTACTTCGTTCACTCTAGTTAGCTTGAGGTTGGGATGTGAATGATTCAACTCCGAAAACAACGCGTTCAAATCACCTGAATTATCAAAAATAGCCCGAATGTCGTCTACGTAGCGTTTTGACAAACTTTCACCTAATGCAGATTCTACTTTAGCCATAAAGAAATCAGCTAGGAGTGGACCAAGTGGACTACTTATTGCAACCCCGTCCACTTGCCGCAAAGTAGAAGTCTGGAGGTTGAATTTCACATTATGTGTGCACAGGAGTAAAAATGATTTTATTTCGGATACTGGAATAGGAAACGGAGCATTGCTACTTAGAATAAAACTGCAAATGTTATCAACCGTTTCATGCAACGGAATGGCAGTGAAAATGGGCGTCACATCAAATGAACATACCAGTTGGTTCCGAACATCTAAACCGTCTACATAATTTACAAGTTCAAAGCTGTCTTTCAGATTGTACTTAGTGAAACGATTTCTGACCGGTTCAAGCAGATCAGCTAGCCAACCGGCTAAATTGTGCTGCTGCTAAATTGGCCGAAGTGAGACATTGGGCTTGTGAGTTTTGGGTAGTCTATACATATGCGGCGTTCTTGTGCCCATTGGCTTCAACAACTTGCATTAGTCTGTAAGAATTACGCCATTTATCCTCAGTTTTTCTAACCTGCAGATGATTTCCTTCTCCAATTCTTGGACGTTGTCGGGAGTGTCATCCGGCAAGAACTTCTGAGTATATTCCGTTTTATTCATTAACATAACTCCTAAGCTTTTGTCTGGACGTTACACCATTAAGTTCTCATTTTGTCTTATTTCCCTCAAGATTTGGAAATGTGCCGGTGTTAATAGACGGTGAAGTTTTTGTTTGCAGTTATGATGACGATAGGTGACATCCATTAATTTTGCCTTCAGCCAATTTTTGTTTTCCTCAGACGTTGGCGAATTTGCTGAAGTTGATCGTAAAGATTTTCGAAATGGACCTACAACCCAAGTTCTTCAGTTTTCCTAGATGATATGGCAAATGTTGGGAAAAGGCACATTTTCCCAAAAATTAGCCCTATATGCATGGAAAATGGATTCCTTCATTTTCCGGGAATTTGAACACCCGCCAGAATTCTGGAACGTCCCAGAAGTTGCCCTCGCCCCTGATTGATCCATTCGCTGGCCTAGGTCCAAGGCCACCTCAAACCTATAAATACAGTTGCTGTAAACCGCTATTTTGCCTTCGGGCTGAGCAGCAAATAAAGCTCGTTTGAAGGCCATCTTTTTCCTTACTTGTTGGGGGGTTCTAAGTTGCGGGAGTTGCGTCCCGATATTTGAGCTCTGATTTTCGTACCGTTTTGCAATATCGTTGCGTTCGTTCGTGATAGAGATACTGCTCTCGATCTTGCGTTTGTTCTTGTCTTTTCTCTATCAGGTGGGGTCGTACCAGCAAACGTAAATCTTAAAGAGAGAGCTTCCATTTTAGTCTGTGTTAGCGTTTCTGACGACAGATTGATAACATGTCTGTCCAACTCTTCAGGAAATGAAGTCGTATTTGAGACTGGACAAAAGGAACCGGGCGATTTTGCCACGCTCGTTTCCGTACGTTGTAGAACGGTACTACAAAAATTCATGCATTTGATTCGACAAACAATCGGTAGATCATTCACAAAAGGCCACAACTTTTCATGAATTTCCTCGAGCGACTCCAGCTTTTGTTGACAAAGTTCAACGTGGGATTTAGTTATTCGTTTTGAGGTTAGAAATATTAAGCTGCAGCTTACATGATCTGAGTTTCTTCGTGAACTCCCGTGGAAACTGGCACTTAGAGAGGAATGTTTTGTAATAGCTAAACACATAATCCAAACAGGATACAGAGCTAAGGTTTGCGACGCATTCTGTGTGATTTTTCGAAGTCACCGGAAACGCATCCTCCAGTTTGCTGAGGCTTTGGCTATCAGACGTCATAATCCCCCTCTGTGTGTTCAGAAACAATTTGTGTTGGCGTTGCGGCTGCCCTGGTAGTCAGCATCCCCATTTGTCAAATGGTACGTAGCGCCGAATGTGAACTATGGTGCTAACGATAGAAGGTAACGACTTGATTGTAACTAGTCACAGCACAAAGCAAGCAATAACAAAAGTAGTCACGACAATCCAATCAATATAGCCATCTGATCACACGGCAACATTTTTTTTGCCAATTATTGGCATACCCGAACTAACTTAATGTTGCCTTATAGCATTCTCCCCAAACCATGTACAATTAGAAATGTATTTTTGCTTAGTTCACACAATTCCCTAGCGGGTGAATAATCTAATTTAAGGTAATTCGTACCACGGAAACCAATGGCTCCAGTTAAAGCCAATAGGATGTATTATTGATGCAAACCCCAAAAAGCTTGTTCACCGATGCACGGCTTATCTTGTTCAATGTGGCTGATATTCCTAGTATACAAACGGTGCTCATGAGACTTGTGTTGTCCACTTTGAAGTACTTCATGTTGGCGAAAAGAAAACCAACGTGAAGTGTGAACGCTTCGTATATTCTAATCAAATGGTTATGCAAACCAATCGGTTGCGAAAGTATAGGATTAGGATGTACCGATAAAACAATGGATGAAAGGAACACTACTCGGATACGTGATGAGTGAAGTACAGAGTTCTTTTTATCCACAGCAACAGTTTTGTAAGGTTCTCTTTAGTCTACAAGTGTGTGAAACACCATAAATTCAACTCATGAGAGGCAATTTCTTCTGCTGATGTACAAGGGTCAAGCACCTTTTCTGATGTCGTCTACTCAAACTGATTTGAGTAAAAAATAGGCAGCAAGCCGAGTATATTTTGTAATTCAGAGTTCCCCGTAAACAGTGACACATAGTCTTAAAATGAATAGCCAATATCAACACTTAATCAGGCTTGAGGAAGTGGGATTCAATGTGTTGATCACAGAGGGGGGAGCAATTACGAAACTCATGTGAACTTCAACGCTACTTTTGTTGACTCATGTTAGATGAATTTTAATAAATATAAAGTGAGAATCAATTGATTCTACTGCGTCACAAGACTGTATCTTAACACAATGTGACGACTTGCACATCCCAATAACCTACTGGGCTAAACTGAACAGTGCGACGATCACACAGACAGAATCACGCAGGCCAATAGGTAGAGATCTGACAAACCACAGTCTCTCGACCCTCCGGGTTGGGGGTTAGAAAAAGGTCAACTTTATCCAGATGTACCAGTTCTACTACACTGCCGCCCACCTGCTCCCTCTCGGTAAACACTTACGAGCTTAGTGCTTTGGCTGTACACCGCATACAATCATGAATACTTACAACACCCACGACCATATACTGCATCGGCCGCATCGCAGTACAAACCGAGTAGCCCTACCAGCTGCATACAGCAGGATGGGTAAGCGAAAATATGCTACTACTAACCCTTCCCCCACTATCCTATAACAAATTCAGCTCTCAGGACCACCCCCAACTTCCATTTCCAGTAAGTACACTGTAGGTCGCACAACAGATATACCTGATCATAGTAACATTTTGCCGATAAGTCCCACCTCTTACCATCTAGCCTCGAGCATCTCTCGTCCCATGTTTAGGTCTAAAATACGGGTTAATATAGATGTATCCAACGTCTGAGCTTCAAAACAGACTGGTCGACAGACCGCTCTTATATGAACGGTAGATTCGTTGAATGTTGGTCTGTTGCATTTCAGAGGCTAAAATCCAGGACAGTAGTCAACGTATGGAATCAACGGTAACAACGCTGTCTACCCGATACTGATCACAAACTTCAAGTGACTTCGCGACCGTCGTTTATCGATGTTACTGGTCCCAGGCGACCGTTTGTCAGTGAAGCTACCAACAAGGCAGATGGCACAGAAGGTTAGAGCAATGGAAGGAACACTTCGATAGTCAATTCAGCTGGCCTCCTGCCTCCACTATGTTGCCGCCACAAACTTGTAGTGAAGCAACATGATCGGTAGATTTAACACCACCCACTAAGACTGAGGTCTGCAATGAGACTTCGTTCCTCAAACATAATAGCACTGCTGGTCCAGATGATCTCGTCCCGGTACTTTTCAAGGGCATGGAGGTTTTAGTAGAGGCCTTGACTCAGTTGTTTTGACGACGGAGAACATCCCTCCGTGCTGGGCTCACGCGATAATAGTTCCTACATTCAAGTAGGGTATCGGAGCTCTTGCGAAAACCATAGAGGAATTAGTTTGACCTCAGTCTTTACTAGGGTTCTGGTATCCATTATACTTCGTCGACTCACTGCAGTTCGCGAGGTAAACATTAGAGAAGAACAGGCAGGGATTCGTCCTGGCCGGGGATGTATAGATCATATTTTTACCCTTCGTCAAATTTTGGAGCAGCGTCATGTGTACCGCCGGCCAACAATTGCTGTAATCCTCGACTATAAAGGTGCGTTCGATTACTTAGATCCAGCTGCACTTTTAAGACCGTTCAAACACAGGGGTGTACC
The DNA here is from genome assembly GCA_013368495.1 of Paragonimus heterotremus. Lineage (NCBI taxonomy): Eukaryota > Metazoa > Platyhelminthes > Trematoda > Plagiorchiida > Troglotrematidae > Paragonimus > Paragonimus heterotremus. The sequence goes on from LUCH01000473.1 coordinate 188,843, forward strand.
GACGGACTCGACCTATACTGCTACCTTGTCGAGGTGGTCGGGCTTGTGTACTGTTTTGATCCGGCGGGCTATGCTGACTAGGACTCCGGTCCTTCCAGGTACAACCTTGTCAGACAGGCCAAAGGGGAGCAGTCAGACGAAAAGCAGTTACACTCATAGGATTGTATGTCGCACTGCTGACCGCATAGGAGTGCTTAGGTAGTGAGGCACGATTCTATGGGCATACAGCAGAACTATTTTCATAGTTGCGGCACTGCTGTCTTCCATATCAGGAAGAAGGGGGTTAGAAAAGGTACCCTCAAACAAAGAGCACTCCGATCGCCCAACCATTCACCGTGACCGCCGGCGCATTATCCAATACGGTCGAAAAACATCTATTATCTCTCAAAAGCCTGATGTAGCTTCGAGTACATCCACTGCGTGCAGTAGTGCTCAGAATGAGACATCAGTGTCTTATTCACTGCGCCCTCGGGCTAGGCAAGCCCCTCACTGCCAAGTGAGTCAGACTATTGAGTCATTGGCTCCGGGTGGGGTCCCCCAAGAAAACCCCATATCCTGTTGTCTCGCAGGTCAGACTTTTGAGTCACAGGCTCGGGGTGGGGTCCCTCAAGTCAACCCCCTTCCGCGGCATAAACGACCGGGAAGTATCAGAAGTTATCGCTCTCTTGACAGTGACATTACTGACCGATCTCGAATTTCTCCTACTGTTTTACCCCCAATTTCTTCTGCCTTCCATATGCCTTCCGATGATTATTGTTTTCTGAGGCCAAGACCGACGGAGTATGCGAACATACTGTCGGCGTTCCACTCCCACACTTCAGCTCAGGTTAGGATTTATGGTGAGCTTTCTGGCAGTTTCAGCACAAGGAGCGGCGTACGTCAAGGCTGTTCCCTCTCACAATTTTGACTTAATTTCGTCATAGACGACATACTGGAGGATTGTACGCTACATTCACAAGTTGCCGACGTGGACCTACTACCTGGTAGGACACTGACTGATCTTGATTATGATGACCAGTCATTGGTGCTTGACAATTTCCAAGCAGTACAAACGATGCTAGACGCCGTTCTGCACTCCACTAAACGTTTCGGAATGAGTCCTGCAACCTCATAGTGCTCACGTAAGACTGCTTTGATTACGTAGATTTAATGTAGACTAGTATTTATGGACGTTGTTGACAGGTTTCTGAATTTGAGAGGTTGCATCAGTTGCAACAGTGGCGTAGGAATGAACCAGAAACATGTGTCCAGAAGACTAGGGCGGTATTCGCTATTCTGCGATACCTCTAGCGACAGAGTGGCATCTTTCTGAGGTTTAAGGGTTGCGTATATAAGGCGATAGTGAGGGTTATATTACTTTACGGCAACAAACCATGGTCCTTCAGGGCATAAGACGTGAACCGTCTTCAGATGTTTGGCCACCGATGTCTGCGTCCGGTCGCTCGCATCGTGTGGTAGCAACAAGTAAGCAACGAACAGGCTAGGAAGCGAGTATTTGATACTGACTGTCAAGTGCTCTTCTGTTAAGTCTTCAGTTTCCAAAGACTTAGATGGTTGGGCTATGTATTAAGGATGTCAGCTAGTCGTCTGCTACATCGAGCACTCTGCCGATGCCGTAACTGACTGGCGCAAGGTGGACAGATGACCTGGCGCAGAAAAACGAAGTCGTTCACCAGGATGTTGGTCAGTGTAAGTCGGGTTCGTCTCCCGGGCTGGAACTCTTGCAACTCACATAATCGGTAGTTGAAGACGTTAAATAATAGGGCTACTAATCGGGCCCAATAGCATAAATATTGCCGTTGTTTGGCCAAATTGTCTGCGATGTGAGTAGATTTAATGACACGGGGCAGTGAAAACAGTAAGGAAGTAGCTGCCTTGTTGACAACACGTTACTTCCACTTATAACTTGGTTGTTTGTTTGCATGTTGTATAGACCTTGATGATGAATAATTTAATGTAGACGTAGCTATTTTTAATAATTAGATCTTTCCACCTCCCCTTCTGTTCTTCCTGGCCAGGGCTTGTCTTTTTCATGGTTGTGTAGCAGCTAAGCATAAGTGAGAACCACTGACGTACTACTGTATATGGTGGTGATGCGCTGTTGTTCGAAAGGAACTGGCTGAGAAGCCCACAAGTATGGAAGGCGTGATCACATAGGAATAACATTCAAATTATCTCCAGTAAAGCGGACAGAACACGAGTTTTCCCCAGTTTCTGTCTACCTATGTTGGGCTGATACATACCCATTCGAAAATTAAGCGCTAACGTTGTATCACACACAGTGCACCTACATACAATTGTTCTAACTTAACTGAACGAAATACGCTTCATGTGCGTGTGATCTGTCTTCCGTTCGGTCGTTAAAAAATACTGGTCAATCTGAACGCGAACCTTCAGCTCGATTAACAGAAGGCATCGGGAGACCAAATGTATGAAATGGAGCAGCTAATGGAAGCCAAGTGTGTAACATCTAAATGAATGTATCGGATGACTTAGTGAATAATGTAAAACTAAACCCACTGAGTCACAGTTGGATGTTGCTGTTGGGTTCTGCTTGATTGCCTGAGGTGCATGATATAAATTTAGTCGCGCGATTGCGAATTAGAGCTCCGTTGTCATGATTACTCACGTCCAAGTTTCGGTAACCTGATAGCATTCAGTCCACGTTTCACCCAGCGTGTTACAAAGCACAGAACGTCTTTAAGTGAAGTGGCTAAGAAACTACCTTTACATCCAAAGTCTTCCAGGCGAATTACGTAAATATTGAACAGCAGTTATCAGTGTACTTTAAGCAGACAGTATGGAACCAAGATTGTGCGGACACGTCGAACCTCTTGTGCTACAGACCAGGGCAGTTTTTCAGGGCCTAGTGACTTTCAGGTACTACCGATGAACGCATGAACTCCATCACAGTGCACGATGAAATTCAGCCGACTAACCGGAAGTAAGGGGAAAAACGGTGGAGGTAGATGTCATAAAAAAAAACTATACATCAGCAATGTCAAGCAGGGTAAAGTCAAACCGTTTGGGCAATACAACCGACAGAGCAGACTGTTAACAAAATAGTTAACATTACACACAACTGACAGGTTATGTTTTGCCCAAAATAGAGTACCCAAGCTATGAGCTGCGCCAGATAGCCCAAAGTTTAGGTACCATACCAATCTTGTCACAAACCAAGCTGAAATATATTGTTACAGTCCACAAAATGTAGAACGGATTCGGATCCAAAAGAAAACTCTCTTGAGATTAGATTTGGAAACAACGGAGCTACGTATCCAAGCCCAATTAATTTAAACACAGCCGCGTTATGGCAAAGCCTGAGAGGTTATGATGCCTAAAGTATTCCAGAGAAAAGAGACCGAACGCTGAGGAGGTATGGATTATGTGTACTTTGGTAACTCAGTGAACAAAACTGAACGGTGATCACAACGAAAGACCAAACTACACCAAGCATAGCAATGAGTAAATGATGACGTCAGTTCTTTAGTTCTACGGATTAGAATAATGGCTGCACGGTATTACTCTATTCCACCATCCTCCACCTATTGTTTTGCAGTAGATGATCGTGAGCTTTGGTTGATCTCTTGTCTAGATATGAATGTTCTGACGGTAACACAAACTGAATATCAGTAACAGTTAATTGCAGCTTCATACTGATACTTGTGAAATCTATCAACAAAGAAACTCGAGTCCAATGTTCCTTTGAAAGGATCAGAGTGAAGAGCCCATTTTAACGCGAAAGCTCCTAGTTATCGTGAGCGGTGATCAAATTAAACCAATCTAACCTTAGATTACTTATCAGTAATCAAAATACTGTTCAAGGTAAATTAATTCGGTGATTCCAACTTGACTGCACAATGCCGATCGTTCACTTACCGACTGAAGTTGACACAACTACTGTTTCACTTTTCCAGATGATCAAACAACTCGAGTATTACTCACAAGCGAAGCTGAACGTTGACATACCATAATTCGGTCGTGCGCAAGATGAGGTCGATGGCACAGTGGGCAACACGGTTTCGGCCTAAGAACGTGGGTCAAACTTCACATTCCGGTTGTAATACTGCCGATGAGGTCTAACGGGGTGGTGAGCCGAACCAAAGGTAGCTTTTCGAAATGAGGCGAGTAAATGTCCCAACCGTAGGCAGAAGTCGAGGTCACACGTAAGTGATGTCAAATTTACAGCTGTTGTAAACCCTCCTAAACGATAAGCTGGTTCGTTCCCGATAAGTGATGCGCTTGGTTAAATCGGATTCTCGTCCCGGTAATAATTAACACAGAAAATCTTGGTCCCGATAAGTACTGCGACTGTCCTGTGACTTGCTCCCAAGACAAGCCTAAAAACACGTACAAAAAACGGCTTTGTTCCGCCTCAAAACGTGTGCGATCGAGGCGAAAAATACAAAGTACTTATATGATGCGCAGTGGCCAAAAAGATGGACAGTTGCCGGAAAAAACAGCTGAGGTAACTAATGTGCATAGCGGAATAAGAAGTCGGACAGGTAAAACTAATCAAGGTCACCCCTCGACAAGTCTGAACAGTCCCATCAACTAGGACAGTCAGTCGTTTTTTTCTCGAGGACAGAGGCGGTTTTGGACGGAAAGAAATGGACGCCCTAACAATCGCCATAGTCTATAGTCCAGATCAACTGATTCGTTGATTTGACCCATTAACTTGTGCCTACAAAATCGAAAGTAGAAATTCTGATCGATCTTATTTCATAATCCATAAGCTAGGGCGATCGTTTTAGTTACCAATGTTCCCTTGCTATCCAAACGTGCATGTTATTATCTCATCTTTAATCGTGCCACACTTACAACAAATAAAACTGCCTGCATAGGGGGGAGCAGTTTTCATGCACGACGGTGCAGCTCAGGTCACGCTCGAACATGTAACGCGAATGGTCGAATCTTACGTGCACACATACCAAATCGATTGAACGACGTGAAACCGATACCTTATTCGTTGGGGGTATGAATGGACGACCTACTGAAAACCACAATGAACAAAAAAACGTGCTGTTGAATGTGTGGCATTATCACTGGTGCCTGTCGTGAGACATGCATTCGGCGGTGTCAAGTAGTTCACGCCTGCTTGGGTTTCAAGAGGCTGTGGAATAGTTGGCCAAGGGAGGTGTAGCTTTTGCACGAATTGTCTTTGGGCACACAGACAGGGGTTGTAGAGTGTGATGGCAATTGCCTCGGCCGTTGATAAGAGATGCAACCTAACAGCTCTGCAATGGGTTTGACGAACCTTGTAGATGACTCGAAAGGCTTCATCCGGCTCAATTTGATGACCAGTGTCAATTAGATGAGAACCGATTGCACTGGAAATGGGCTTTATCGAACCGTTGCGAAGCCACTTTGGGAGGTGTTCACGAATCCTTTCTGATAGCCGCTTTGTGGTTCTCCCAACGTAACCAGTTTGACAACAACAGGTGAGAGAATAAACACAAAAAGACCAAGAAAACCTAGGCAAGCTATCTTTGAGATGTGGCACCAGTACCGGGCAGGTATTGAACGATACGATGACCCGTGCTGCAGGATAG
>LUCH01000473.1:197549-230054 GCA_013368495.1 Paragonimus heterotremus
TATATGATTCTAATGACCTATTTTGACTTGCTCTAATTTTTCATATATAAAACGCATGTACCCTATGTAATTGTAAAAGCCCGATGAGAATTACCGAAAACAGCTGTTCGCATAACTGACTTCTTATGAAAAGAGCGTTCGTTCGCGAATCTAAAACGAACAAACCCAACTTCCGTTAGCACCCCGCAAGAGAACACGGCTAGTGGGATGCGCGAGAAGGTGACAGCCACCGTCAGCACTTCTATAACTTTGCTCACGTCCAAACCGTACAGTTCTCAATTATAAAGTGGGGGCTGGCAGTATCATTTTCGTTAAAAACAGATTGCAACACAACATCTCCTCGAAAAAGTTCAAGCTGGAAACACAAATAAATGTGAATTAAGTTGGCACATTTATATTATTCGTATCAGTACCAGTAACGTAAAGAACATTGAACTGAGGAAGATTATTGGAAGATACCAGCAGTAGGCAGCAGAACGCATGGATCGAAGTGTTCTCCGCGGCTAGTGAGGTAACGGTCGGCCAATTTTCGAGCAGAAAGTACGCTGCCGACAGCTGGTCAATAAAACTCTATAAAATTTCAGAATTTACAAGTCTGTAAAAAGGTACATCAGGAAAACAAGTGTTCCACCAATACTAACTTTGTGATTTGCGGTTAATTTACCTGCAATGAACTAGATAGTCTGTCTCAATAACCAGATATAACTGGTAACTCGATACAATAATGAGTTACTTTGATACATGCTCCTTCATGCTCATCCGCTAAGCTGAAGGATGGTATACGCAACGGTTAATAGAAAATACGACTTTACCTTAGGAACGGAGTATAAAGGGAAAAACCTCCTATTGTAATTTAGTTCGCATCGATATGTGTGTTAACGTATCACTTACTGTAAAGGAGCTTGACATGTGTTATTCTCTTAAATACTACCAAGGTGGATATTCCCGAAGATATCGGCAGGGATAGTTGAACGTGGTAGCAAGTAGGTCTTCACATATCGCCTGTTCAGACTGTGGTATTTTTGTGAAATGAATTCTTGACAGGCAGTCACGCGTATGATTAGAATGCAACAAACTTACCCAATAGGGAGAAACAAGGATCACATCGTAAAATTAACAGGAGTACTTCATTCTCTCCAGACAAATGATCAAACCGCTTTCAGAAATGAGCAAAAAACACAACACATTGAATCGATATTCCAGTCAGATAGTGTTCAGGTGAATCTTATAAACTGTGAAGTCACATGAACCAATGCGGACAGAACCACAAGAAATTCGAATTTGTTTCCCGTCCTGTGCAGAAATTCTGCCACAAACTTCAAATAGTAAAACAAAACAAATGAACGGAGTATATGTACGCAAACGACAGATCTGATTACAGGATAATAAGTCTACAAAAACGTGTCACGGGACATCTGGCGTATTTGTACAAACACAGGACCAGCATTAAACTGGTAGACCACTCCTACCCAGCAGCGTCAGTAGCAAGACTGTATAAACATTAGCCTGCACGTGTGTTCAATAAAAACGAAACCTTGTGTGGTGTGGTCCGTGGCTGCAGTAACAGTGGCAGTGTGGATGCGTTTGGTGGCAGCGACCGGTTGGCCGAGGACTCTTCCAGTAAGTTCAGCGTGGCAAACATCTCATTGACCAAATGTTTCAGCTCACGGATTCCATTCTGTCGTTGTGACAAATACTGCGTATTTGGGAGCAACAAAAGACAGCAATATACTAACAATGAATGAATGACGTAGAAATGATAGGGAAGCCTACAACATTAGATGATGAAGTATTATTTACATAGCTATTTGAAATCAATAAGCGGGACAGTAAATAAGGCACATTTAAACTGAAACGAAGAAAAGTGAAACATAATGTAACTAGCTAACCGACAAGAGTGACTAAGTAGTGAAGCAAGAAATAATTAACATGGAAGCTTGTCTCTATCGATCCAATATAACTGCTCCATTAGGGACCCAAGAATCCGCAACAACACTGGTTGAGGAATTAGTCAGATGTAACAGGATGTGAATCCATAGCGTATGTATGAAAAATTTCTTGCACCTCTTATTCGATCAACGTTCTTTAACAATGCTACTACAATCAGGTTGTGTAGCACTGCGTCTTCAATTTTATCAACCAACGCACTTTTTATATTCCATCTATACAGTGAAGAAATGTAGAAGGAAAAAGGAAGAGATTACACCGATTCATATACAGCTTCGCAAAGCGAACCCATTTGAATTCCATTCTTAGACATATCAGACAACACCCTCAACCAAGGGTGTTCACTGCCCTTCGGATCCCAGCCAGGAAACCGAGAGCGCCCCACTGAACCAAGCTTCAGTGTGACCACTTCCACACTCCGAACCCAAATCATACGTTGGACGCCTGGTTGCCACTTCCTACTTATTCCATCATTAGCAAGCGGTGAGTTGGCATTCGTAACATCTGGCTAAGCCAAAGAAGCCTGTGGGACGAGATTAGTATGCGTAAGGGTTGATAGAACTTATCCGTTCCGAAAACATGTCGACGAACTTCGTCATCACTGACGCTTTGTTCTCAACACAAGGCGCTAACTCTTCGGATACACCGATGGTCAAAAACGGATACCTTATGAGCGTTCTCCGTGGCGATGGACCACGTTTTGAAGTCGTACAATACGACTGTCCACACAGTGGCTCTGTACACGCGGCCTTTCACGGAAAGATTAAGATAATGCCGATGCCACAGATAGCGTAAGTTGGCAAACGCCATCCGAGCATCTGCTATGCAATTTGATTTCATCGGACATTCCACCATCGCTGATACAGCTCTCAAAGTGCTTCTCAACTATTTTTAACAGTCTACCACAAAGGACGACAGTGGATGCAGAGTCCTGCCAACCTTGAAACAGCACTTTGAAGTTAGTAGATGTAAAAGCCACACCGAACTGACGAAATTAAATATCTAATCAGCTTAAAATGTTCTGCGCTACCTGTGAACACACAGGTTAGGGCGATGACATCTACATACTGTATGTCGAATGTCTGGGAGCAGTTCCATACCATCAAATTCGCAATCTGTCAGGGTACATTCTAGGATTTCGTCTACTACAAAGTTGAAGAGAAAATGGAAGATTGAACAAATTTTTCGTACCTCACTTGATATGCTAAAAGTCGGTAATGCGCAGCCATAAGCCCTAACTCTGCCCAATGTCTGACAGTAAATTGGCTTCCTCTTGAGCATACCTCTCATCGATAGACAGTGCCAGAATGCAGCTCTGTCAACCGAATCAAAGACAATTGTTCGCTCTCTGTAGGAATGGTGGGGGCAAAATATCTCGCTGAGGATGAAGAAGAGATCAATGCAGCCATCGACACAGTGAAACCCGGCTTGCTCCTAACGGATATGCTGTCCGCGAGTTTCACCTAGTCTACGAAGCACAACGCCTGCAAGCAACTTCGACGCAATAGAAATCAGATTTATCCCCGTGTACTGCACACGAAGAGCGTGAGTCCTTTTTGGAAATGAGGATGAAATTAGCCAAACCCCAGTTATTTTGAATGACTCCAATGATCCAGAGTTTGCGAACTACAGCCATCAGTTCTTTAACTAAGACTGGACCTTCTACAAAAGAGGCATGAGGTAGTTCGTCTCGACTGGGTGTCTTGAGACGTTTCGGATCATAAGTGGGACTTTTGTTTTCGGGGGCATAGGCGCGGATGGCCAGTGGAACTGTTGTTGAAAGTGTTCAGTCCATCGTAGTATGCGTCGCTGCATATTATGAATAAGCTCACCATTGGCTTCACAGTCCACTTCGCTCAGACCTGGCTTCCAACAACCCACTGATCAGATAAGATGGAAAAGTCTTCGAAAGTTCCCGGTAGTAGCGGCCTACTCCATCTCGATAGCGCGTTGTACCCACCAGGTCTCGCGATCCTCTCCTAGTTGCTTCCGGAGTCCCAAGCAAGTAGCCTTTGGGGTCCAGTTATACTCACTACCAACTGAAATATTCCGGCGAATGTCGAGAAATCATAGTGGTTGCATAGAGACTCAAAGGTTGGCGGCTGAATGAGCTGTAGTGTCACACGAAGCAGTACCGCACTTATGCGTCGCATTTCGTAAATGTACCCAATGTGCTTCAACGTCGTCTGGTGGGTGGGGTCCTAGACTAAAGGTTGGCGCTCTTCAGTGGATGTAAAGCGCTTCTGTTCCGGCTAGTTTAGATACGTCAATTTGTGCTTGGCGACGAAGTGACTTCTCACCAAAGCGCAAAGCAAGCTTGGCACATACCAATGCATAGAGGTGTTCCGTTTTGACTTCCAGTCTTGGAAGCAGCCACATCACAGACAGCTAACGAATACGTGGTCAAGTCTGTGTGCACGACTGATTCGGCGATAGAGGTCACCAGATCGCGAACTGATGTCCAGGGATCAAAAAATTAGCACTTGTCAGAAACTGGCCGTTATCAGCACAGAGCTGCAACAAACGTTCACGCTATTGGTTCGACGAATACCCTAAGGATGTGGGCCACCTAAGTCATGCTCGTAAGCGTTTAGCCTGCCTACTTCAGCGCTCAAATCTCCGCCCAGCACTACAATGTCCGTGCCGTGTACAAAAGGTTAGCTAGCTGGTAATAAAAACCACCGTTGACTGCGTCTGCACTAGAGTCTGTGGGGACATATGTCGCGACAACAAACTGATAGCGTTTGTAATGGGCGCTTCCCAATGGCCGGAACGTACTTTCGGATTTAGACTGCTCCTGACCGTCAGGCAGCGCCTTCTCTGCATATGCGTTTAGGGCAATTCCAACACCAACTTGTTCAATGGCTTGAGCCGCAAGTTCTTCAGAGAAGCGCACATCACACGCGTATAGCGAAGCGGCTGACAGAGATCGAAGAGTTAGTAATAAGCTACAATCCTGAAGTCGTGTTTTAGCAACACAACAGATATCGATAGCGAAGGTCATCAAAATACAAGCAACTGCTACCCGTCGACCTATTCCGCACGTGTTCGGCGTTGAAGATGGCAAGCTTAAATTGTGTTTGTGGGAATAGAAGGGGGTTTGTGTTCTTTAAACAAAAGAACGTTAGGGTTTGACACACTACTATTCTGAAGGTTGTAAAAGGATTGTCGATAAGAAGTCAACCAGTGATTCGTAGGAGGCTACGGCCAAACAGTGTCAAAAACGTGAGCAACCTGGCATATCAGCGCAGTGACCAATCCGGATGACACGCTGGCATAGCAGTGGAGCTGAGACGACCAACAGGGAAGCCGAGACGTCGGCACCAATTGTAATTCTTCCTTTTACTGACTCATCTTGTCTATAAAATAACCAACAGAAACCCAATGAAACTGATATTTCTGATGGGCAGTCGGGGATTTGGTTTATTTCAAGTAGAACATAACCTACAATTGATCGCAGCTTTCGCATTCCCATAGACTTTCCAGTCGGACTCTTTCGAATGCCAGAAGCACTAGACTCGAGTTTCGCTCTTGGTTGAGCTCGTCAGTAGTGCATATCCTTGCCACGGCTGGGGTTAGAACTCGGACCATAGGTCAACTTGAAATCAACCAAATCCCCGATTACTCATCGGTAATCTAAAATACCATCTAGCAGGCTTAATGGGATCGGAGATTTCGACTTGTGCAGGAAGTCCTAATATCGGGGTTACCGACTGGAGTTAAAAGACAGTATGTGTATCTCCTCTTGAGACGATCGGGCAACCTGATCATTACTCACAAGCGGAAGTGATTGAGCGTTCACGTATGATGATTCGGTCGTGTCTAACGTGAGGTCAATGGCGTAGTGGTAAACACGGTTGCCTCATGAACAGCATGTCCGTGGTTCAAGTCCCGGCTATGGTGATGATATGCACTACTGACGAGCTCTAATGAAAGCGAAACTCGAATCTAGTGCTTCTGAAATTCGAAAGTGGCCGACTGGAAAGTCTATGGGAATGCGAAAGCTGCGATCAATTGTAGGTGATGTTCAACTTGAAATAAACTGAGATTTGTTCGGTGCCACAAGTTCCGCTTTCGAATTCGTTTCGGTAGGTGGCGACTTTTCAATAGCTATGACTCCCGTGGTGAACGGCAAATGGGGTAAGTATCTGGTGTTTTTCTGAAAATGGGATTGCATGACTACTAACTAAAGAGCTACTTAACAAAAAGAGAAATGAGACAAATTGGTATGCTGCCGTAAAATGTGGCATGGAAGCAAAGCCGGCCGCCGGTATCTCGGTCAAATAGCTATGGTAGGGTGGTGAGAGAGAATTTAAAATTGATTCATGCTCAAGTTCGTAGTCGCGAGGGCAGAATACATCTCGGTTGCCAAGGTCGAAAAAGGGGGTTGGCTTGAGAGGCCTTACCTGGGGCTTTTCAACATCATCACCATAGACAGTAGTACGTCAGTGGTTCTCACTGATGCCTAGCTGTTACACAACCATGAAGAAAGAGATAAACCCTGGTCAGGAAGAACAGAAAGAGAACAGAATGGAAGGTGGAGAGATCTAACTACTGAAAATAGTCATGTCTGCATTGAAACATTCAACATTACATCTCGCAAACAAACAACCGAGCTGTGAGTGAAAGTAAAACGTCATCAGCAAGTTCAACTGCCCCACGGCATTAAGTATACTCACATCGCAGACAACTTGGTTGGACGACGACAACATTCATACCACTGGGCCCGATTAGTAGCCGTATCGTCTAACGTCACCATCCACCGATTCTGTGAGTCGCAAGATGCCTGGGGCTTTTGGTTCAAAAGAAACCTAGCCCACAAGGCAGCCAGATGAAGCACGAAGTTTACAGTCCATTGAAGGTCGGTGACCATTAGTGGTACGGTTTATAAGCCCTTCGAACCGAGTTCATCTATCCAGAATGCCGGATGCACTCTGCATGAGATTGCGACAGAAACAGTGCAACAGTTCGATGAGTAGCCAAGGAAGTGGAATTTGGTGTGGTGGATCTATCGGATCAGAGAGTCCAAGATCGAGAGGGCTGTTGCGACTTGTCTCCCCTCTCGCCGGGGGTTGGTGATCAAATTGGTTCGCACGCCCTATGAATAGGGTCTAGCCATTCAAGGTACCCGGCACACCTCGCGTACCTGTTGGAGCCGGTGATCACCAAGGTGATTCGTAGGTCTTCCTCAAAATTGGTCCACGGTTGGCGCAGACTGAAGATGGCAGAACGATATACGGACAGCACCCTAAGCGGACGGCATGCTGTTCACGTAATGTCCCCAGTGATCGCACACAAAACGATGTACGATCACCGGATCAGCAGACTGACAGGAAGAGCACAATCGAACAGTGCAACTCACACGCTTGCCATGGTATAATGAAGGAAAACAAATAAGCTTAACCAGTGACACAGATTGATAGAGGACTGAAGCAAAACTAACCTCCTTCAGTTCCGCTAATGACTCAGCATCCAGATTCCAATCAGGCTGCTCCTCAGCTCCAGCAAAGCAAAGATCGGCGCGAGGATGAGATGAGGATGATTCAACACCGGACATACCGTAGTTTTCTTTATTAGTTCCGGTTGCACCGTCTGGAGCAGACCGGATGGCAGACAGTACCTCTTGGAACCTAAATCGCAGTCCACGTGGAGACGTAAGTTCGACCCAGATACGCTCGAGACCACAACGTAAAGCCTCCTCATCAGCACTGATTGCGAACCCAGCGCGTCTGTGAACTTCCTGTCGCCGAAGAACCTGGGAAGACCGATTGGTCAAGGGGTAGCGCATGAATATCGATTAAACAAATGTGCGGACAAACTTTTGGTAAATGTGACACAACACAATCGTAGTTTTCGCATTCTGAAAAATTTTCAGCTAACCGTGCCGAAAAAAAGCATCAATCACGAGTTCCAATCTTCATAGATCTCATCAACAGTGCACATCCTTATTATGACCAGGAGCTGAACTTTGGTTTATGTTCACATGAGGCAACCATGTCGATAATTGGCTGTTGACTCCAAAGTAGACGGTTAAGCCATGTTCGGCTGTGTGTACTGCTCAAGCTTTCCAGTCGTGTAGAGGGACAATACAGTTACTGTCGGTTAGCATCGATCGATAGCCCAACGGTAAAAATCTCTCAGTTAAGTTGAAATATTCTATTTTTTAGCCCTGTTGGACAATATTTTCGAACAGTGATGAGTAATCGGAGATTTGGTTGATGTAATTTGAATACCACTTAACACTGATCGTAGCCTTCGCATTCGGACAGACTTTACAACAGCCCCTATCAAACAGGAACAATGGATTTTTGTCGGAGTTCACCAATAGTGTATACCATTGATCAGACCAGAAATCGAAATCCAGTTCGCGTGCCAGTGATGGGACGGTGTGGGCCACTGAGCCAATGGCCTCAGTGAAACCGACCAAAGTATCACATTTGAACATTTCGCCCGAATAGCTTAGGTTCACGACCGTCTTCCACGTGACCAAGACTACTCCACTAAATCAAAATCATATACAACAGTTTTGAAAAGTTCAATGAGGCAAGACCTTTGTCGTTCAACTCACAGGTGCGACGCCCGTCGTGTGTTCAAGTTTACAAAGCGAAACTGTAGCCAAGCATGACGTGCATTTCTGCTCGATTTTAGTCGTTTGATTAAGGTTGCTTCTCACCCATCACGAAGTCATTTCTCGTTTGTCCGGTCGATTTCCCTCAGTGATGGCTTATTCCGTTTTTGTGCTGCCCGTAATCCACCGGCTTTAGGACATCATCACTTCTCACAGCTACTTTCATTTGCTTGTCCAATGAAAATTGGTGATAGTTTAGCATTCCATCCTGGCAGTTGTGACTGGTCTGTGTTAATCATCTGTGCAATGGCGGTTGCGCGCGCATAGGGATGTTGTAACTGTTGTGAATGTATGTAAGGTCTTTGTCTCTCTAACTCATGTTCCTAAATAATGTTTTATTTTGAGCTTCTCATTTTCATTGTGGGATAACATGTATGCAACCATTGGGACCTTGTATGCATCACTTTTCGCTTCATTAGCCACGATACCCATTCGAAAATTTCGCTACTATAACATACTGTCGGCCGTTTTGTTGGTTGGATCACTCCACGATCAATTTAGTGTTTACACATCTCTACTGCTGGTTCCCTGTACCCACTAAACTGCTATTATTTGCATTATCTCCGTTTGAGTTGGAACCTCATCTATGTGTCGCTATATGATTGTTCCTCATTGATGCAGTTGTTGTACTTAAATGTCTTCTATGGGTTCTGTCTAAGATAGACAAACTTGCAATCATCAATGTAGCCCAGTGAATGTGAGATTATCTGAGTTCCTGACTTACTTCTCTATCACAAGATACAAGTTAACATGAACTGAGCTCTGTTTGATAGTTACGAGGAAGTGGAGCGTAATTCAGACTACGCATGCGATTAGAGTCTGCAGTGTTGAGGGAATATAATGGAAGTTAAACGCGATCCAAGGATATTTTGGAAAATTAAAACACTGAGTTCCCTTTATCCACTTAGTACAACTCGAGAGAAGACATGCAGCAACATGTTAACAGTTCAATTTATCCTTATCACTGGCTAACGTAAAATCTGCCGATTTTATGCAAACTGGATATAACAACTGGACAGACCAATCACAGGCGTTCCGACTTTTCGCGAGCTAATAGTGCAAACAGTTCCACGAAAAAGAGCTTGATTGTGTCAGCGTCTTCTGTGCACACAAAAACTGTCCGATGTTGTTTGATTAACAATGATACACTAATCGTCAGCCGTTCCAGTTTACGATTACAAGACAATATCTTGAACAACTCGACCGGGTCAGCTAGGTGATCGGTTCCTGTGACGTGATCAACGAGACCGAATTTTTCGAGCTCATTGCGGCCAACAGGTCGTTTTTTGACGTTCCGATTGACAACTACTCAGGAATACTCTTCGCCACACGTTGCTACAGGAACCGACCTGTTCTACCTACGCAGACGTCAATGTAACTGTGGGTCGAATTGGTACATTATGTGAGAGAGAGATTGATCGGTTGAGTGTGCACCACAGTTATAGAGAGCCAACCTTCTATTGATCAACAGAACCCGCAGTCGGGTAGCTGGGCAAGCACGCTGTAAGGCCGATGTCAGTTTGTGACTCATGTTGTTGATCATATGGTCATCCCTGGAAAGGATTTGCACAAATCTATTCTTTTTCTCCGCACTGCAGCCTGCAAATGTGGGTGTTTTCTACTTGCTGTGGATATGCACTAATTTGTCCAGATCACCTTATCCACAAGCGTTTTTCTAATAAGCCAATTAATCCCCTTATCGCGGAACTGACTGCGCCATAAGCGCAAGAAACTACTTCATATGTTACTATGTGCAATTCGTATAAAAACTGGTTGATTTTACTGCCTGATAAGGGTAAACCCAAATGTTGAAACTTTGCGAGGTTTGTTGATTTTTTCAGGTCGGTTAAAATGCGAAAATTGCGGTTGAAGGTAAACAGCGTTCAGGTAACATCAATCAAAATTATCGACTCTCCAACAGTAATACCGTTAACATCACTTACGTATGCCCTACTGATCAAATGAACACGGTCGTCCACCTAATGACCAGTTTGTAGTGACAACTTGGCTGCATCCACTCAATCAACGAGATGTCAACAACCGATGTGAACAAATTTTGGTGCACCTTATCAGTTGTACACAAAAGTGAACAGCTAGTTGGTATCAGCAAAAATCTATGTCCAAACAACTGTAACGGATCATAAAATGTACGTTTACAAGCCTCCTCATAAATATTACAAAGTAAAACGAGCATCGATTGCCAGTCCACTGAAGAAACAAAAAACATACGAGACAGAGTTGCAATCACACCGACCAAAGTCCCGGAAACGAAAGTATTCGATAGATTAACAACGGAAAAAGTCGCGGATAACTAACTGTTACCCGAGCAACACGTTAGCAGCTAACCATTTACTGGAATAAAAAAAGTAATAAACCTTAATTTAGATGCGATCAGTTGGGTCACGCTCGAAAGTGTGTAGGGGCTTCGCTAACATATGTGTAAAACATGCAATAATCAGACCACGCAACATGAAACAAACCGGTAGAGGTTTTAGGAAGACAAAAATTTCCATACAAACGCCACTCGTTATCATTAGGTGTTATATTCTAGAGAAGAATCTAATAAGACGAGATCCTTATTACTCATTTTGCAAATTCATTGGCGCTCGGGAGCTAGTGTTCATGAACCGTACCCTCAATCCACACTCAGCAAGGTTCTCGCTTAAATGTCCTGTAAATTTCTTTCGGATTCTGCATGTCTGGCTGGCGTTTTCTGTCCTAGATTTTCGACTGTTAGTTCTTTCTAGACATGCCGATTTTGTTCAGTGGTTACTCGTCCAATCTCTTGTGTTGTCGGTGATCCGTCCACTATGCGCTTTGATCATACTCCCAGTCGCGCTGAAACACTCCACTGAATGTTGGAATGATCGTGCTCCCGACTTGGAACCCATCACACTCGCTACTTCTTTAAGGAACTGGCCCCAACTGCATCAGGGTTCGAAGGAGTTCACCACTGACCCATCGACCACGAGGACCGGATAGTCTAAAAGCTTGTATACCTGTCAATCACTGTAGTAAATCGTTTTTTAAATGTCTGCGCCGAAACCAGATGCTTCTTGTCGACTACAGTCTCTTCCTTTTACTTGGTCTCCGATCTAACACGGACATCATTTTTGCATGTTGTGCCTCACGTTGTACCTTTGTTTATTTCGGTGCAGTTTTTCTGTTGTCCGCTCAAGCACGAGGCGTTTCACGTGTTGTCGGTCTCGAGGTAATAATTGTCTGTCTCGAAGGCACAGATATCCAAGAGAAACCTGGACTTCAACTCGTATGTAAGTTAGAACGGCGAAAGCTGCGTCGTTGCATGCTTCATTGTGCAGTATTCGACGAATACTTCTGGTATTAGTTTTCTCTAGTTATCACCTCTACTGTTCAGCCATTCCTTGTAAGAGTGAGCAGTTCCATTACCCGTTCATCTGAAGATGGCACAAGGATGTTCGTAAGCGCTGAATTTCCCAGTCCTCTAGCATCTCCTAAAATAACGGGTACTGATCCGTGATTACTTTTCGTGGTACTCCAAACGGAGTCAGGACGTTCATGAAGACATGCGCAACCGTTCGGTCCGTCTGATCTGCCATGGGAATTGCTTCCACGTACCGTGTGAAACAGTTGACCATTACAACTATATAACGATCCTCCTTTTAGGCTTATCAGAAGTGAGCCAGAAACGTCTATACTCCGTGTGTATGCGGACTGCTGTATTACAATGTATTGCATTGGTGGTGTTGTCGACATTGTTTTTCGATTCTGTTGATAATTTTGGAATATCCGAATGAAATCGGTCACATTTTTCCACATCGTGGGCCAAAATACCTACCTCCGTAGTGACTCGAACAGGTGTTCCCGGCCCATAAGAACATCGGCGTGTTCAAGTTGAATTAAGCGTTCCCCTTGGTCAACAGAGATAAATGACAATCTTCGTGGTCGCACTCTGTTCTGCGCATTCAAATCAGAGACGAGTTGGCCGTTCTTTAGATGCAGATGATCCCAGGTATGTAACAGCTCCTTCGACTCCGACTAGGACTCCACGGACTTAGTTCTTGGCAGTAAATGTACATATATTTCGCGTACCTGTTGATCTTCCTGTTGGTTGAACAATATCTGTCAACAATCAGCATTCCGTCCAAAAGAAAGGCTGTAGTAGACAGGTCACATTTATGTATTGATCACCACAATGTGTCGGGTGCCTCGTTGTATGTCGTTGATACGTCCGATGGTAAAACGGAATTCTTGTAGTCGAAGTGCTCGGCGCGCCAGCAACCTGCATCGATCCTTTGAGGTTTTCAGTCAGATAAGACGTTCGTGATCTGTCTCAACATGGAAGGTGGTCGTTGTCAAGAAGATGTTCCATTTTTAGCGGCCAAACAATGACTTGGTATTCCCCCCGTGGTGGAATACTTTTCCTCTGTTTCCTACAGTGCCTGGATGGCGTACTCAATTGTACCTGGTGGGTGTGAAGAGAATACCGAGAATACGATATCACTTGTATCAAATAGCACCGTGAATGGTTCGTTCGATGTGGAGATCGTAAGGCTTCCTGTGTGAGCCATTTGAACGTCTTCAGTCCAAACAAACTACTTCTTCAGCAGTTGGAAGAATGAGTACGGTTTCTGAGAGAACCCCGACAAGATTTTGGATCGCAGTCGACCCATCCGAGAAAGAATCTCAGTTGGAAAATTCCTGACAGTTGTCAGCTTATCTGGCAGTGGATGAATCTTTAAGTTATCAAATGTATTCCAAGTAGACGATTGCACCGCGACCAATTAGGCATTTCTTACCGCTCAACCCTAGGTCGGTTGCGTCGTTATACCACCGATCTTAACCTTTCCGTGTGTTGCGACACTATGTTGGGAAATATTACGATGTCATCGCCATACACGGTCGTTTTCTTAATCCTCCAGCAGTAAATATCTGAAGGTGACTAGATCGCTATAAAGACCTGTCAACATCCTGTGGAAGTCATGTTATTGTCCATTTACACAAAAAGTGATTTTCGCGCCGTCCTTCTGTGTCACTAGTAGTCACCGGCAGCCGCAACGTACGTCTATGAGATATTACCTTGGTTTCGTATAGGCGTACAAAAATCACTTCCATTTATAACCTGGGGAACACAATTTTGATTGTCATTCAGTGCGGTTCTCTGAAGTTGACCCAGAATCAGTAGGTTCCATATGCTTTTCTAGTCAGCAGTATTGGCGACGAAAATATATTGCTTGTTCGTTGAATTATTTCCTTCGTTAGCACCTCCTTTAAGTGCTTTTTCATTTCCGGAATCAACAATACACTGATCTGCATTCCGCATCTAGCTACATATCAATCGAACGCTCGATTCCCTTACAAAATATATACTGGTTATCCTCATTAGTGAATAGATGAACAAGCTTATCAACGCATCACTTGATTTGAAGAAAACATTCCGGTAGGGACTTGGCAACCACAAGGCGTACAGCTTTCTTTTTACAGCGATGGAATCTCACTGGCATCTACCTCGATCTTCTTTAAATCTGTCTACATTTAGTCGGTGCAACAAATCAGCATGTATCATCGTTTCGACCACTAGTATTACGAAGCGTAGTCAGATACCATTTGTCTGAAATTCAGCATTCTGAGGTCCGAATACTTGCACCGCTGTCTCCCTGACTGTGTTAAACATTTCAACTACCTCGCTCAACCGTCAATCCATCTACTCTGTAATTGACGCTCCCAACCCATACCTTTAGCTCTCCATCGACCAGCACTTTACTCGTGAAACATCCCCATGGTTGTGTGATACCACTGAAAAGCAAGAAAAGCCTCCATTAGGACAATGGCGGGTAAAATGTCCCAGCCCTCGGAGCACAAGGCAACGATCGCAGTGGGTTCGGTTATGTTATCTTGTAGTTTTTTTGGTTTCCGGTTCATCCATAAAGTTCCCACTGCCCTTGTCAGCTGCCCAATTTTTAACTCGAGATCACCGGCTTTTAGTTTTTTGATTTCCGTCTGCATGGGTAAGTGTTGTGTAATACCTACCAACCGGTCAACATCTACGATCTCACAAGACTCAGTCATTTATACCTTCTCCTGTATTTTCGGTGGCAAGTTCCGAATGAACCGCCTGCTCATCAATCTTTCCTTCGTTTTCTTGTCTGTTTCAGAAAGAGCGAAAATTAACTATCATTTTAAAAGTTGATAATGGAGAAAAACATATTCCCGATCAGAATTGCAGGTCAATAATCCACATGCCTTGAACACGAAATAAGAACAAACGATTTGAATCGTTAAAAGCCGAAGTTTTCGAATTTGTACATCGGTGCAGCTAGCAAGTTACCATCAGATAACTTTCGTAAAACCAGGGTTTGTCCAAGTCTGCAAAATTTCGAAAAATACATGCAAGGGAGCTCGAACGTACACGAAAGAAACTGGGCACCTTGGCCGCAGATTAGCTAAATCACTGATTACCAAACTTCCACAACATTCAAACTATACTACTGATGAGTAGCGTGGCAGATTTGACAATTTAGTGGAGACCCGGCTGCGAAAATATAGACTTCGGTTGGAGTCAAACGTGTGACAGAAACAACATGCCCAGGTTTGACAAGTGGTCTACCTACTGAGATACGAAGTCACGCCGAAAGCTCGGAGAATTCACATTTGGGCTCAGCCATCCACTTAACACAACTATAACTTATCAAGACAACAACAAAAAATTCAAAGTATGTAAAATTCATATATGCGCCAACCACTGAGCTTCAAACACACCCAGATTACAATAAACAAACGCCGATGTAGTCAGATGATTTAGAACATTAACGACAGCCGTGTCGATGACTGATCACTGTAACAGGTACGAACCCCGGATACTTATTTAGACTAAGGTGGACCGACGGTAAATAGACCAATATTATGTGCTATTTTATACGGTAAGAACTGTCATGACATGTACAGATTGCTAAAAAAAACGAGGAAGCAAAATGGAAGTTAATTAACAAATTCTTGACGTTCAAACAGTTGAAAGCAAGAAGCCAGCACCTTATAAATAAACAGGCGAACTGAAAATGAGCATAACGAGACGAGTTGAAGACAGCTCCGTAATGGTTTCCACTACATTAGACAATACCGAACACAACAGCAGGAAAAGACACAGCATAAGGAACATCATATGACAGCGTTACAAACAGAACCTGATAAGGTGAGGACCGAGAAGAAATCAGAAAACAGTAGCTAAGAGATGAAAGTAGGAAGTTCAAATGCACTACGCCCAACTGAACGGTCGAAAACAAAACGCGCAATTTTAAAACGTTCATCGGAAATATTCCCTATATGTAAACACTCCATTTAGAAAAAAAACACTCCATAAAATGTCCCGAAAGGCGAATGCTTAGAATCTATTGCTCGACACCAGAGTATAAGGTGGACAAAACAATGAGGCGCAACAGGCAGACTACGGAAAATTAAGAGGACGTCGGATACCAGGTTACCTTTAGAACCCGATGACTGAGTTCAATCTGTTTTCTTTTGAGCTGAACCACTTTCTGGGCGATAACAAGTTGTCCTGTTTTCATTTCCTGAACAAATTCGCCAACTTGCTGAAAGTTAAGAACCGGTAACAAATGGACATGACTTTATTTGATTTTCTAAAGATGCCACTGAATAATAGTCAGTAAGTAGCATGGTTTGTGCAGTTCCATACCAGTTGTTGGATAAAGACATGAAAACATTATGAACACCAATGTAAACAAAAAGTGACCATCCAGAGAGTGGAAAAAATGCGAAGAAAAGAGACAATTATGAGTAATTCGCGATA
Source organism: Paragonimus heterotremus (assembly GCA_013368495.1). NCBI lineage: Eukaryota > Metazoa > Platyhelminthes > Trematoda > Plagiorchiida > Troglotrematidae > Paragonimus > Paragonimus heterotremus. The sequence goes on from LUCH01000473.1 coordinate 213,908, forward strand.
GCTTCATCGATTCAGTGAACAAACTCAACTCAAGGTACTCAACTAAAATGAATGCTGCAAAATGTTTTGTGATCCAAGACAATCTCGAAAAACTAGGGCGGTGAACCGATCGCTGGAACTTGGATACAAACAAACCTGCGGGACGACAGGTTGTTTTCTGTGGTCGTGATTTGTTTGAACAAAAGAACCAGAAAATTCACGTAAGCACGATCTAGCTGCATTATCACGGGTTTAGTTGACAGCACAAAAAAACATCTAATTAAACGATCAACGAAAAAGCGACTGTCTACATTCACATCCAAACTTTCAACATTAACGCATGCGACACTGAAATCCAGCTAATCAAGTCAGAGTTCGTTGGTCAACTTACTTCTATTTGATTAGACGGCCCTAATTCAGTTGTGATTGCAAAAGTGGAGATACATAGTGAATCTGAATCACACCGCACAGATATATCGCCGAAATGTACCCAGCCTCCTCGGGTAGAACACGTGTTCAAAAGGCGGAATAATCAAACATGGTCTGCGGGTTACTCATTCTCAACTTTTTCATGAAAGAAACTAAACTAGATTTAACAACGATGTGCTCCCATTGACGACGAGAATGATGAGCAATAATTTAAGAAAAACGGGAAGAATGGAGGAAAGGAATGACCGAGAAGAGTCGAGTGATTGTAACTAACCGCTATTCCAGACAGAATTCTAACCATTAATGCGGGTGGTCGCGAAATCAAACATCTACAGAATCTGTCCAGCTGAGCCAATGTTTGCATGCCCAGTGAGCACGTTGTTGTTAGATCCCCACGTGGGTTCTACAACATCAGCAAACTTCTTGGACGACAGTCAAAAAAATACATCTAACCGGCACATTGAATAGATAGTCCAACAACAGTTGTCTGTATATACGTATTAAATAATTAGACAGTGCAATATCCAGTTATTCCATAGATAGGTGTTGGTAAACCTTTTGTCTAGTCATTCACGAGATAAACTCGCCTAATTTGAGATGACAATAGACAAACATAACAGATCTAATGACATTTTCAGGGCGGCCTGGTTCACACGCAAATGTAGTGTACACCTTACTAACGGCCGATCACCGTAGGTCTTTCAGATGTGACAGATGATTAGGGTTGATGAGCCTAAAAGTTGTTCATAAGACGGTATGATCCAAGAAAGTGAAACCATACGGTCCCAAGGAGACCACTTGCAATACTCTGGATAAGATTGGAACTATAAGCACGTGGTCTCAGTGGCCATTAACGAAGTGACCGGGCGGCTGTTTCGACTAGGTTCAATCTCATTAGCACCAAGCACATCTTGGGATCCAACTGATCACTTTTTAATTCAGATTCATGACTATATATCCAGACTACGGTCTACTCGATCGCAACGTCGCGGTCACGCTTCTGCAATTCCGGTGACTACGAGTCTGTGACCTAGTAGATCACAATCCGGGCATCCCATTTTGGCACTCAGTCACAGATATTGAGGTTCCATTCTGAGGTGACCTACTGACAAAACCTCTTTTAAGATCTCTGAAGAACGTGGAGAATGCAAGCCAGTTTTCAGACTAATCACAAATGGTTAATCGATTTCAGCCTACAAGAAAAAGAAGTGTAATCGCTAAGTGAAATAAGACCGGGTATAATCCAATCCAGAACTTTGTAAATATGAGGTGTAAATGACATTCTATATAAATTGGATATCGTGGAATTTATCCAACTTGCTCTAAACGTACAGTTCAGTAAAGTTGTGCTAATTTGCTGACCAAGAGGAAGAAGCTGGAGAATTCTCATTGTCGTGCACAACTAGCTTGAACCCAGAGGGAACGTTCGGAACAATTACTCATGAATGTAAAACTTGCAAACAAAATAAACGTATAATCATTGTAACAAAATATACATTGCTTTCAGACACCTTTGAATAGCAGCCAGATTTGCTCATTCAGTTTCACTCAAAAGCAACGAGTGAGCATCGTAAACAAAACAACAGGCAACTAAGGTCAACAAAGCACCAGTGATATTTCGTGGTAGCTTTCATATTCAGACGGACTTTCAGATAGCTCTTTTCGAACAGAAGCAACTAAACTTGAGTTCCGCGCCTGTTAATACCAAAGTACAAATCCAGCTTGTGGCAAAGGTATACACTACCAGTGACCTTTCTCGAAGGGATCGGTTGAAAAGTCAACCTGTGATTCAATGCGAGTTGTGCTTAAATTACAGCAGTCAAGCTCTGACTACTAAACAGCAACCTATATTCATTTTTTATGTGTCAACGTTGATTAAATCACAATATGACAAAGTTTTATCAGACCAAGAACATGTATCAACCGCTTAATGTGCCGAGAAGAAATGTTGGTTCTCGCAGACCAAGCAGTAGTCTTCACGGGATAATAAACAAAGGGATCCGAGCAACCTAGCAGTTGTCAAGTAATCAGTTAGGTCAAATGATCATGAAGCTCAACAGATTGACACCTTTAACTTGAATAGAAAAGATGAGGATTGCTGCAACGAGACGGAAATCGCTAACTGTCCGCACTACCAACGATCGGCACGGAAAAAGGAAGGCTTACCTTAAGGATGTTACTCTGCTGACGACTGAAGGCGACTTGGTCGAGTCGGCGTCGACGTAAATCTGTGAACCCGATAAGCGGCACGGGGATGGTCCGATCTGGGTAGGGATTTTCCATACAGGCCTGATGAGAATGATACAAAAGCATGAAGACTAGTGAGCAATGCAAATGAGAGGAGCTTCAAAATCCCAGGAAGTTGGAAAACGGTCCCACAAAAAAGACTTACAAACATGGAATAGCACAACTGGCATTAAATACAAGATAAAGTAAGATTGTTGTATTTGCCTCAAAAATGATGAGATAAGACAGATCATACAACAGTGTAAAAACGAACAAGAAATAGCTGTGAACGTGAAGGTGGATTAGAGGAGAACACAATTAGAATGAAAGGCGTTGAAAACAGAAAGACAACTGTATACATTCGCGTGTTATTACCGTCAACGTTTCCAACCGGTAATGAGCGATTCTTCAAGCTCCCCGTCAATAGTCAGAACGGTTCAACCTCACCCCTGTTACCGAATGCTCTTTGCCCAGTTTCTCAGAGAGGGGGCTTGTGAGAATGGATTGCACTTGTCGTGGGAATCACTTAAACAGCATATCACCCATACCGGCTTACTTACATCACCAGGATATCTATGGCGCGGTGTACTGCCTGTAAAACATACCTGGCACAGCGACATCGACTGCCGCAAGAGAAGCTAGAAATTCCCGCAGTCGCGGAACTCAGATAGGGTGATGTAGGGATCATCATCAACATTAAACTGTAACAATTTAGAAGCCTTGACATATTTCCTACATGAATGTGAACAAATGGGAATAAAGTGAGTATTTAGCCGACCTGAGGTTTTCGTATAAGGTTTTATTACTCGGAGGCACAACACCACATCAAGCCACTTGGCTCACACATTCTAGGGTACGAAGAGAATCGAAAATAAATAACCATACCGGGCAGTAGGCATACACTACTTGAAGTCAAATGAAAAGTTGATCGTCACAGTTGAGACAGTTGGGAAAACGAATAGATCTCCTAAAGCTTAGGAGCCCGCACGTGCTAAAGATAGATAACGAAATTCGATGACCACCAAAGGCATGGGAGCCATTTATAAGAACGTTACTTACGCCGCTTGGGATAACCGATAAGGGAATATCTCCGGTTGACCAGGAAGATAAGTGACTTCGACTGATGTTAAAAATAAATACACTACTAAACCCCCATTTCGGGAAAGAGTAGTAAATTCTCCATTAAGCATATCACCATCATTCCACTGGCATTTCGAGGGATCAATATTTGGAGAATTACTAGCCTAACTGGCAGCTTCGACTGCGCCCATACAGCAGAGGTTGACACGTTTGATTAGTTGGGAAAGATGCCAACTACAGTTTCCTAGCTAACCAAACTCCAGCTCCTCAAGTCAGTTTCTTCCAACAAGCACCATGGTCTTTCTGTCCACTCCAGGATAAAAGACGTGATGATTTTGAACGTCTGATCGAAGACAACGGCTGGAATGGTCGACCCAATAATCAGTAGTTACTAGGAATACATAATCTCTTCGTTTGATGTGGACCACAGTTCAAGATACAAACGCCAAGTAACGCGTTCATCGTGTGCAGTTAACGCCCAATAATAACTACGGCTGTTTATCTCATCAATCAAGATGTTGCATTGAACAAGAACTTTCGAACTACCAACTGTAATAGGCTGATACTATCAGTTCACTTAGGACGGTAATCTTGTCCACTACAAATCGTACAATGGGCCTGGCACCCGAGGACGTAATCGGATACCATGTGGACAAACTAACATCAACAGATATACTATTCATAACTTCTCCGAGGACAAATAACAGCAACCAGTGACAAAATTGAGATTAACAGGCTTGTGTAAATCAACAGAATCACGGAAGATATTTCATGTAGTGATAAACGTTCAACATGTGATCCTCCTAAATGAACGGCGTGCAATCTATGGCTAGTGAAGATACAGCCTAGAAACACAATTTGAATATGTTAGTTCGGGTTCATCGTCAAATCCGCCAGGTCGGACGTCAAACACAGTGAATTCCTGAGAGGAGAATTATCGAAACTAAGTTTAGTAGTGTCATGTGTTGAAAATCTCTGCCAGTGAAATAACCTGAACTTAATAGGTGTGTCTCATCTGTACGGTAAGTTGAGGAAAACGCTGCAAAAGCCTATCAGATAAGTTCACGTGAGGAAAGGGAAACACTGGCTCCTGAACACGGTATGAGGTCACAGGATCAATAATGTAGTCAAATAGATCCATCGCGATAGAATCGGAGTAAATGTGACCCGAAGAATAGCATTCTCATGTCAGAAATCTCATATCTTAACCTACTACTAAGATATGGATCAGCGTGGAAACTGAATATACCTTCGCGCCACCATACAGCCACAAGGTCAATTATTTCTACAAATATAGACGAGGATTTCGCGTAAATTCGCAATGCGTCTGGTGGCTAAATATGCTGCCTATCCGGAATCCGCTTTGTCTGTTCTCTGTGGTTCTCGTATTTCAGAGCTCGGCGTCAATCAGAATAGGGCTCTACTCCCTTTATTCGTTTACTGTTCGTAACAGTTATTCATGCTCACGTTCAATAGGATTCGATTATAGAACATCGTATAACAAAGAATGTTAGCTAAAAGGAAGTCGTATGACGGACAGATTCAGGGATGATCGGGTGGCTCGTCCTATTGGCATTAATGATGCGTAGTCTAAAAACTTTCCAATGAAATGAGGAAATCAATCGACAGGTGCTGGAGCGTTTTGAGAGCACAGTACACTCGCCCTCCAATAACACCAGGTAAATCCGAAGACCCGCATTGCCGCTAGTCGAGGTGACAAATTCTTTAGACATTCGCAAATCGTGTGATCTTGACATATGCGCCAACTCGTGATATTCACAGTAGACTCAAAATAAAAATGGGGACAATAAGGCGAACCACGGTCACAAAATACACTGGATTGTACGTTGATCTCGTATGCTCATTAGATCGGTAGGCAAAATCATTTATTTATTTATTTGGTCAACGTTACATCACAGTACCGTTAAAGGACTGTTTCTGATACTCTCAAATACCGTCAGTAGTTTAGGTTGTCTACAATGTGCAAACTTCTAAGAAAGATTATTCCTCGATCAATAGACAAGGTGACGACATATGAAGTACCGAAGGCATCGTTTGCCCCCGCGACCTAGGAACCGGGTCGCAGAGAGGGATCACCAGTTTCGTTTCAACTTTGGACTTATGACAACCGTATGAGCCTATTAATTAACTTCTACAGTCAAATTAAGTCCATTTCTCGCCCGCCAGCCATCTCCACTAAGAAAACCCGGCATAGTTGATGATAATTACATGAAGTGAAAATAAATACGCAGTCCGAATGGGTTGATTTATTTGCTTGTAGGTTCATTCAAACGACCAGACGTGCTCTAACACATAGATCAGCCATCTACGACCAACAGGCTGAATCCGGTCAATCCGCCAAATTATTTGGCCAGCTACCACAAAATGAAATGTCGTGTTTACTGGCCCCCCAGTGGAAGCAATCGGATCAGAGACCTTAAGATAAAAATGATATCGATGTTCAGCAGAATTTACAAGTGCGAGCAAACTCATATCAAAAACACAATATATATAACATTCGTTTGAGTTTTCTCTCTAATCGCAGTCTACTTCTCTTCCGTAAGTGATATCACTGATGACACATTTACGTCCGGATGAAGGTCAGCTGTCGGACAGTCGTTGTATCCGTTTGCCCTGACCTTCGAGTGTTCTAGTGACACTTGGGTGGATCTTGAAGTAAAAGCATACCACGTTTCACAGTGCAGGAAGATAAAGTTACGAACCTAGCTGCTGAGTCAAACTCACCTACATGACGTTTCGCACCTAACCTCATTCAATCTGTTACCAAATACGGAAACATTTCATGCATGATAAAGACCAACAAGCTGCAAACCAAATTGTTTATTTTGTTACTGCTAGCTGTTTATTAGCCCTGTGCCAATTGAGCCAGTCGTGCACTGAAAGATATAACACTTGGTCCTCGACCAGGGAAAGGTGGCCGGCCTCTGAATTAATGGTGACGAAAAATGAAACAAAGAGTACGTAAATCAATACTTGCACGGTAGGCATGACAGAATCTTCACAGGAAAACGGTCAACAACGGTCGTACGTGAAGAATAATCGAGTAGTCGGACTGCCTATTAGTTGGACCCGAAACCGTTCACAAATGACTATTGCTGACAAGTTTTGAGGGTTACAAGTTACTATGAACCAATGGTGGTCTTGATTTTTTCCTAATTCTTCGCAGCATATTTTTGACGTATGCTGTCCCCAGTTCACTTGTACCGTTTGTTTGGTTTAACGGCCAACTATGATCATTATTGTCCCAATATGAACAACACACTGGTGGTGTAACCACTTTGTTAGTTGTAGTGACAACCAAGAGATCAAGTGTAATTTTTCTCCTCGTAAGTCCGCTCATAACTGAGAACAATAAAGCTTCCCAAGCCAAGACTACTACTGCCGAAATAGTTCCTTGTACAGCATACAACACTGACGTACTCAATGTCTACCAATTTTCTGATGTTACGAGGCCTAGCGACTACGCTTCAACTCAGTAGTACACATTAATCTGCTCAAGCAGATTTGACAGAAGTAACATGTTTGGTTATGAACATTGCAGAGGAAGGCAAATTACCTATAATTAGTGGTTATGCCAGATATATGATGCATACACAACTAAGGGGAAGGAACAGAAATATATGATTAACTCAGCAAACAACTTATGAATGTGTTTTGTGTTCACATTTCGCCTCAGACACAGAAGTCCTACCCATTCTGATAGAACGCTTGTTTAGTGTCAGAAGCCCAACATGACGAGATAAGCACATTTACTCGTAGTTATTCAAACTGAACTCATAGCACGTGTGACCTGGATCGACTCCAAATACTTCTAAATTAACTGTAGGGGTTTAACCATGTAACGCGACGTAAAGAACGAGTTAGAAGATACGGTAAAGTAATAAATAAAAACCGGAGCAGAATCGTTCTATTGTGCCGGTAAACAAAGTAGGGCAAAGTAGATTGGATGTGCAGTCATGCGAAATATTTGGTGAAACAACGATAAGGAACAAATGAAAAAACATGCCCAACTGATTCGCAAACTATCATATACAAAGAGAAGAGACATACTTGCTGCCAGATTAACTTGTCTATGCCTGCTGGAGAATTTTCCTTGTAGACAGCCAACTGAGCAGCAGATGGACAAACTTCGGATGTAAGTTTGTGCACACACAACTGTGACTGTAACTGAGGTGCGACAGACGCGCTGGACAAATACTTCTCCAATTCCGTAGCATTTACGTTAGTAATGTTGCCTGAAATAAAACAGGTCAGACAAAGTGATTAAAGACTGAGAACAGAAGCAATAAATACACAGTTCTTCCTCGTAATAACGTCCTCTTCGCCATCAAGCGATCGTCGCTCCAAAGCAAGGGATTATTTCCCTTTAAAGTAACATATGCGAATGTGCGTTCACTGGGTTAACTAGCCACATGTGACGTAATTGATCGATTTCCAATCTCCCTCCCGTTTCATACTCCCGTCTTTCACCCGCAAGTGACAGCGACGGTGACAACAGATGAAGAACGTCGTCTATAAGTGCATAGCCACAGTCACTCGGTGTTGGCACAAACCACTCCGTTAATACACACCAGCGCCACCTCAGCGGCTAGTTAACTTTGTTGTTCATATCAACCCATAGGAGTAAAAAGCCGTTGTACTACGTCAATTTGCAGGGTAGCGCCGTCAACAACGGTTCAATAACAATTCACAACTGTTGATGCGCCATCGGTTGTTACCGGGATTTTAAAGACATTGCCTGAATGCATTCTATCCTACGACTCCAATGGAGACCCTTGAATTGTCGATATTTTGCTATATACCGGCAGGTTGGATTTTGCTACGCAGACTAGATTCAGTAAAGTGAATGTTTACACAAGGAAGCATGAAACCGACAAGAATCATATAAACTGTACAATTACAGACGGTAAGTAGAAGGCCCCGGACACTTCTGAGGTCACTCATCTGTAATGCAGATCAAAGAAGAAGCAGAGGTTCTGATGCGGCCCTTCAAAACTTTCGATTGAAGAACGCTATCGAACTTCCCAAATAAATATAGTTCACCTCTCGTCAATACTATAGCAAATATTCCTGATTTCTGCAGGTGATCGTAAAAAGACAAACCTAATCAAAGTGGTCCTTTTAGATCATGCAGGGTTGGCGGCATCCGTTTGGGATCAGCCTGTTACAGTGACCGAAGCCGAAGAACGTCTGCGCACAACACTCACTACAGGCGGTTTACGCTGCACCACTTGTGGTTTCGCTCACACGTTACGTTTTCAGTGTGAAACAAAAGGTATAAGACCAGGAGGAATGCAAATGAAGCTTCTGTGTCCAGCCGGTCAGTGCTGATTAGCTAGCTGAGTGACTAACACGAAACTGAGACCCATACCCTTCGAAAAAATACGCAGAGATAGACTCCAACTGTAAGACTTAAACTAGAAAGAAGATTGAACATCCAATGCAAGAAGTGCTTCGATATAGCTGTTGTAGATTCTCGTATGTGAATAAAAAATTCCCTTGACCTTTCTAATTCGTATGCACCTTTGTCTCAATCAAATGACTCTCTCATCAATTCCCTCGGTGACTTTTCACGGTCATCACGAGTCTTTCGTCGACCATCCCAATCTAAAGCGTACTTACTACGTATATTCGGTGACCTTTCCACTCTTAACAATACGAACTTTATTTGCGCACCGACCTGAGGGCCCTGGGCACCACCATGAGAACACTTACCGGCCTGTTTTCATCCACACTCTTTCTCCTTTGTTATGTTCTATCGACTGGTTCATGTATTGAATCCATATGCATGCGTCATCTGGAGACTGACTTGTCAGCCTCGCATTCGATTGCTAGTCATAACTGAGAGTTCTTTTGTTTGCTGATGACTAATAGGAGATATTTGTTCTTTATATAAATGTAATATCACCCACAATTGATCGCAGCTGTCGCATTCCCATAGACTCCCCAGTCGGCCTCTTTCGAAAAGAAGTACTAGATTTGAGTTTCGCTTTCATTAGAGCTCGTCAGCAGTGCATATCTTTATCACGACCGGGACTAGAACTCCGGCCACGCTTTCATAAGGCAACCGTGTTGACAACTGGGCCATTGACCCCACGTTAGGCACGACCGAATCACTATATGTGAACACTCAGCCACATTCACCTGTGCGCAATGCTCAGATTGCCCGATCACCTCGAGAAGAGACAGTAACTGTCCTGTTCAGATATGACGATTCAGCCATGCCTAACGTGAGATCAATGGCGCAGTGGTCAACACAGCTGCTTCATGAAAGCGTGGTCGCAGATCTACTCCCGGCCGTGGCAAGGATATGCACTACTGAGGAGCTCCAACAAGAGTAAAACTCGAGCCTAGTGTTTCTTTTCGAATGGGACCGACTGGAAAGTCTACGGGAACGCGACAGCTCTGACTAATAGTGAGTGATATTCAGTTTATGGTTACTTTGTTGCTTGTATCCCTGATCATGCAAAGCCCACTTGTTATATTTCCTGTGAATGTGAACTGAGGCTTTTTGTAATACTTATTTCGCTGATTATGTTGATAACAGTGGTGTAATAACCGACCCAACTAGTTTTGAACTGTGGGATCCGATTTGCCTGCGCATCACTCAACGTTCTAAGGATAACGTTGTTTTTAATGCACCAGTGTTCTGTCGTTTACAACAGGAGTACATGGTAGTACACTCTAGAGAGGATAAGGATGAAAAACGAAATTCAAAGTAGGGCCGAAAAACAAAAAACATTTGCTATATAGTACATCAAAAAAGCTGAAGGAGAGGAAAAGCAGATCACGAACAGACATACACATACACAAACAGTCTTGAGGTTAACTAGATCATGCCACGAATTTAGGCATAGCTAACTGCAAAAATGAGAACGGAAAATATCCCAACTGTTAAAACATTATCAACTCGTTTGAACAAATTCGCCTACACAGGTAGAGGGTCCCAAAAAACGCCGATAACTAAGTCTCAGGTCTTGAATAAGAGACTTGATTACTCTGTCTAGAACTGGATGACTGAAAAATACTCGCGTAGTGTAAGCACAAATTTGATGCATAGGCCTACGCAGTCAGACAGCATGCATCTTGGACAGGTCTAACTAAAAAATAAATGACCGTCACGTTGTGAGATATCATGGACGCCTTCAATTATAGTTTGACTGAGTCTGGTAGATAGATCGCTGTGCCTAAGCGAAGGCTGACCTGTCGTTTGTCTCTCAACGACCTTCAGAATGACTTCGGTTTGGTTGTCTTCGTCGACACATGGCCGTATTTCTTCAATAAGCAACTGCAGATTGGGTCTCCCTCCCAACAGACGAAACAAGGTATCTTGCAAACCCTGTCTTTGAGGTAGAACTTCCGAGAATGGGCGCGATAGATACAAGCATACTAGCCCATCAGCATCGGTGCTTGTCGGCAGCAGATTGTAGGCTATTGCTTTGAAGCGAGCGAATGTGTTTTGCGGATTGTACATAGCCACTCCAGTAGCGCTGAAACCAATTCCAGTACCCCACATGGCTTGTAGTTGATTCCATCGAGCCAATATCGTATCTCGCTCATCGCCGAAAAGGAGAGGCTGACACAGTGAAGAGAAAAATGCATCCAAGCTGTTCTGTTGAGTTGGCTGTGTCTGAGCAGGCTGTACCATAGTTGTTCCGGTCAGACCACCTACACGGATGGAACGAAGAAACAATATACAGCTCATAAGAACTTCACGCCAAATAGAAATCGCAAGGGATTGAGAAAAACAAAACGTTGTGAAAAATCAATTTACTCAACTATCCACTAATACTGACCTGCACTGGGGAGCTGAAACGGTTTAAATGTGGAGCCTAGTGCAGTGTTCGGCTGAGAGCCGAACAGTCCCGACGACTGGCACGTAGTGGACGTAGAGAACAAGGACGGGAAAGCCGATGAAGAGGTTGTAGGGGCAGCTATGCCAATAGGCTGGAATGAACTGATACCACTACCAAGTCCACCAAACAGACCAGTTGTAGCTGTAGTTTTCGCCACATTCGACTGGAACAAGCCTGGAGTTTGAGTGGGATTGGAAGCAAAACCAAATCCGCCAAAAGAGCTCACAGTCGAGGGAGGATTGCCAATTATTTGTGCAGTAGGAGCAGAGAACCCGGATGAGAATGTCTGAGAAGTGCCAAACGGTTTCTGACTTCCGAACAAACTCATTGAATAAAGTTAGCCCAAAGTCTACGGGAAAGAATAGACAAAGATTTCAGAAATATGCAAATAACAAAAAAAGATCAAACAATCGGGCAATAATTAAAAATAAATTCGTAATGTTTGTTGACAGTCGTTTGTATCGGAAAATAACCAACTTTCACATTTGGAAGCGGTTCGCGTTGGTTTAAGATAGTAAAAGCCCGGAGGAATCGCGCAGAAACAGCGAGATAATTGATCATGATAATCTCTCCAAACTTCACTGGCATGAGTTTGAACAGTAACAAAGTAATATGTCGTATCAGCCTGGTCGCAGCAGATACCGCAAGAATATCGAGAACGTAGTTGTCCCGGAATCCTTATGTATAAACAACGGTCTACTAAACAAAACTCACTTACAAGAAACAGTGGTCTGCATTAAGAATAGGTCATTCTTCAGAAGGAGTTACATAACTTCAAAGGATTAGACAGAAGGACTCTCTATGAGCACAGCGATTTTTCTTCGGGGAGACTTCTGTACATACAGGACAAGTTTGAGGAAAGTCTGAATATAGATCAAAAAACGTGAAAGTAGTCAATAAGATGTGAAGATAAATGGAGAAAGACAGGAAAGCCACGGCAATAGTTGAAGAAAACTCTGCCCAGACGACACCGACAGAGCAGTTGAAATGGTGATGGATATTGTCACCAGTATTTCCAGCATCAGCACTATCGAGGGTGACGGGTGAAAGTAGTAACCGATCATCAGAGCATCCGTCAGATTCCAGTAACATCATTTGACAAGTACACACTGAATATATACATATATTTATTTATTTGCAACACGATAACTGCCCATCTCAGGATGTTCTTTTGCATTTTACCGGATATGAATATGTACATACGCATGATTTTCAGCAGAATGTAAATGAACACAGAGATTAACAGTTGTCGTGTTTCAAATAAACACTGTGGTTCATTATGAACCCCGCATACAATCCATGTTAAGTGTGCAAATACAAACGAATTACGCGTAAGTGAATGCACATGAGACATCGGTTTTCATCTTTAGGGAAGGCAACTTATAAAATCTGCCCGAAGTGATCACTAGTATGTATGCCTAAATTCAAAAAACGGATTTCCGTAGAAGTCATACCAACATCATGTCCAGTCACCTAGCACACAATTTGAATTTCTTAACATTGACTCGATTCGACTGTCAACGAGGGATAGTCTAGAGCAATCCACGGATTCCAACAGGCCAAGTTCTGATTCCATCGGTTTCCTTTACATCACATGTATCAACTGCAGTGATGAAATCGTTCGCGGCCGAATTTGCCTTTCCAATACATCTTCCAATACCCGATGGCCAAGACAACTGTTAGTGCTACATGGATGCTGAAGTCGGAATGAAAAGTCATGAACAACTGTGTCAGATGTCCACCACTGCGAATGACGTTCATAGAGGGTACGAAATTTTTTCATTCCCGATGAACGTCGAGTGTGCTTGAGGGTTTCGATAATGTTGCCGCAAAGCTTCATTCTAATGATAAACTGATCGACAACAGATGCCAGCTTTAATACGTTTGCCGCTTCCTCCGTTTCGGCCACCACAATCCAGTTGTAAAATAGGCAGTGGATCTTCTCAATACGGTCGTTTGCATGACACAATAAGATGTGCATTTCATAAGTTAGAAGAAATTCAACTAAAAAAATTTGGACTTCGGCCAGATTCAAACCAGCAACAAGAACATGTCTAAACGCAACAAATGCTCTACTAGATAAGAGACGGAGCCCCGCCGAAGGCGTAACCAACCGTCACAACGAAACTAAACCTTGACTCGGTGTGACGGTTTGCACATGCCAATAACCTACTGAGCCAAACTGGAAGGTGTGGCGACCACATCGACAGTGACTCATACCATGAAGGCTAGTAAATAGATGTCTGATAAACCACAGCCTCTCTACTCTCCGGGGTGTGGGGTGGAAGAAGGATGACATCTTTTCCAGAAAACGTACAGTTCTGGTAAACTGCCACCCACCCGCTGCCTTTCGGTACACACTTTTGAGCTAAATGCTTTGGCTGTGCACCATAATCGTTATGCTGTATACGTCTGGTGTCCTGGCAATACCTTAGCCCACGTACAATCATGAATACTTACAACACCCACGACCATATACTGCATCGGCCGCATCGCAGTACAAACCGAGTAGCCCTATCAGCTGCATACAGCAGAATGGGTAAGCGAAAATATGCTACTGCTAACTCTTTCCCCACTATCCTATAACAAATTCAGCTCTCAGGACCATCCCAACCTCCGTTTCGAGTAAGTACTCTGCAGGTTCCACAACAGATATACCTGATCATAGTAACATTGTGCCGATAAGTCCCATCTCTTACCATCTAGCCTCGAGCCTCTATCGTCCCATGCTTAGGTCTAGAATACGGGTTAATATAGGTGCATCCAATGTCTGAACCTCAAAACAGACTGGTCGACAGACCGCTCTTATATGAACGTCAGACTCGTCGAATGTCGGTGTTCGTTGCATTACAGAGGTTAGAATCCGGGACAGTAGTCAACGTATGGAACTGACAGCACTCGCGATGTTTACCCGATACTGGTTGTACACTTAAAGTGATTCCACTGACGCCGCTACCGGTCAGGCTGGAGTAGACACATTCCTCAGCACGACAGCCACAACCGTATTAGTAGATTAGATTCCTGTCAACCTTGTGCCTTCCGCTTGTCAGGTTCTGTTAAATGCCAGCCCTAGAATCAAAGCCTTCAGACATCTTTTCGTTGTGTCCGCTTATGCTCCAACTGACTGTAATGACATCGGCGTCCAGAACGCCTTTTACTCGGATCTGGCCGCTCTCCTCCAGTTAACACAAGGTTATGATATAGTTATTCTGGACGGAGACCTGAGCGCCCAGGTTAGCCGTCTTGGTGAGGCCAAGTCTTGTGTAGGTGGCAGGTTTGGGATAGCATCGCATCGCTCGGATGATGACGAACGACTGTTACAGCTGTGAGCTGAGCATAAGCTACTTGCAGCCAACTAGTTTTAGGAATCGTTCGCGTCATTGTTATAATTGGCGCCCTCCTTCTTCGAATCAGGCTTGGTATCAGATAGACCACATGGCTGTTGGTTAAAGGTAGCGGGGTTCTATTCAGGACTGTCGGTTTTATTGAGACACATACTTGGATTCAGATCATGTGTTGAAACGTCGTCGTTTTGTTCTTATTTTTGCTGGGCAACTACCCCAGCAAGCAATGGCTGGCTGTTGAGAAACTGGCTATACCATCAGTAAAGCATAAGTACCAAACCAGCTTAGAAATCAGCCTTGGCAGTTCTCACCTCATAGCTGCTGGATTGAAATGTCATAGGCCCTTCATGAACCAGGCACGGGGGTTCGTGGGTTGAATAAACATAGGATATCGGAGAAACCCCTGACGCTGTTAGAAGTCGGACAAAACATTCCTTCTGGCTGTTCACGTGACAAGTTTAGGAGAGATATCTATAGGAAGCCGAAACGCAGCCTAAACGCTGATGGTGAGACTTAGTTAATGGAGGAAGTTAAAGAAATGGAAACCGCTTGTGCGTCAGGCAACATCGGTACACTCTTCAATCTTGCCAGTGTTATTGGTCCCACGCGACCGTCTGTCAGTGAAGCTATAAGCCAGGCAGATGGCACACTCGTCTATAATAAGTCCAGAAGGTTAGAGTGGTAGTCAACTTAGCAAACCTCTTGCTTCTACTATGTTGTCATAACAAACTTGTAACGTAGCACCCAGGTCAGTAGATTCAGAACCACCTATTAAAACTGAGGTCCATAATTGTATTTCCGTTTACGAACGTAATAAAGCTGCTAGCCCAGATGACTTCGTGCAGACTCTTTTCAAGCACGGGAAGACTTTAGATCAGAACGTACACAGGCGGCAACAGCCAGACGTCTTTTCGGCATTACAGATGACGTGGGCTGGCGAAGACGAATCGTGTTTTTGCTATCTTCGCTGATATCTCGCTAGCAACATAACACAGCTGACGAAATAGTGCTACCCGAGCATGTGAAACTGTCCACAGTTTCGAGTATATTACCTGCAATCAAGAAAGCAGGAGTGGAAATGACACAGTCTTGAGGTAACACTTTACATTTTTAAAGTTCAAAGCGCACACCGTACAAACAAGCCTGGTTACTCACCTTGTTCAGCATGGTCTGCATGTTTTCAGCAGAGGGGCTGAGTAAGACAATGTCGTC